>JBCFYV010000946.1:0-62169 GCA_039000515.1 Timema cristinae | reverse complement strand
GGCCCCTTTCTTAAAAAAAAGTTTAGGTTTCGAAATTCTTTGTAAAAACCTTTTTCTACAAATTTATTTTTTTTTCCCAATGTTTAGAAGATGTCTTTGTGGCGAAAAAAGAAGAAACTTTTAAAAAGATCTTCCAGCTGTTTGGGGGCCTCCCGTTGGACTGTTCATTCTTTAAGTTGCAAGAGGATCAAAAAATTTTATTTTGGAGACCAACCTTTTTTCCAAAAACCCCATGTCGGGGATTAAAAATTAGTAAAACTTGTGTGAACCATACTCGGACCTCATTTTTTTTTATTCCCTGTAAATATTAAAATAAAGGGTCACAAGTATCCTTTCCATATAGGCTTTTACTATAATTTGGGGACAACATTTTAAAAAATGGGTTTTAAAAAAAATCTACCACTAAGTAATTTTTCCTGGGTTACAACATATCATCTTTGTTAGTCAATTAAACACCTTATATAAGACTTGAAAAAAAATTTTTCCAACTTTTTAAAAAAAAGTTTAAAAATTGTTCTTTAGAATAACCCAAAAATTTATTTAAAATTTTAAAAATTTTAAAAAAAGCTTCTTTCTAATTTGTCATATAAAAAAATTTTCTTTTTCCCAATTTGAACAAAATTGAAATTTGCAATTAAAAAAACTATCAAAAATCTCTGATTGAAAAAGTTCCCCCCGGAAAATTTTTTTAAAAAAAAAAAAACATACAGTTTAATTTTTTGTATTTGTATTAAACCCAGAAACAATTTTGAAAAAAATCGTTTAAGATTCTTTGAAAACTTTCAAATTTTTCTAAGATCGCATTTTTAAACTATCTTTAAGATAATTTTTTTTAAGAAATAGAATATAAAGATTTAAATTGAAATGAAAAATTTTCCCAAAACCCTATTTAACCAATTAAATTTTTTTCCCTTTGCTTAGGGATTTTGAATTTTCAAAATAGTCATAGCAAACTACAACTAAACTGGTGTGACCCTCCCTCCCCTTCCCCTACCCCCAAATTTTATTCTAGCTCAACCTTGATTGTATGAAACTTTTTACCCCCCCCCCCCAACTTCCAAAAGAATCGGTCGACCACTGTTATCGCATAACTACTAAGCTCACATATAATCGTCGAGCAATTGACGTTGAAAATGGAAAGGGTCAGAATTCCGGCAAGTTTATGGTCCGTGAAGTTGGCACCCCACAACGGCAAAAATTCTGAAACATCCCAATATTTAGTGCTGAATTTGTGCCCAAGAATATCCTACCCCAATAATTTGTGCTGCCACAGCCCCCCAAAAATTTTTTTCGAATTTTTCACAAAATATGGGGCAAAAATTATGGGGATAGGAATTTTGGGCACAAATTCGCAAAAAATTTTGGCATAGGTTTAGTTTGTGCCGTTATGGGTGCTGCTACTGAAGTTGGGCAGCCCCCACATTTTTTTCGAATTTCACAAAAATATGGGCAAAAATTAGGGGGTAGGATTTTCGTGGCACAAATTCAGCAATAAATTTTGGGTATGGGTTTCAGAATTTGTGCTTTTAGGGGGTGCTCCCAAAATTCACGGCCTAATTTATTGGAGGGAAATTTTTATTTTCCTAAATGGTTTCCCACTGCCCCTTCACGCAAATTTGAGTACATTTACTCTAAATTCTACACCCCCGCACTTCCCCCCACCCCCAACATCTCGTACTCCACTAGTATGATGATTTCCCATGTTAATAATTATTATTACACCGCGTTTACTACACCCGTTCGGGTTATACGCACTTACGTTAATGTGTAATGGTAGGATGATTGTGAGATGAAATGGAGGACCTACAGTTTTAACGTGGAATCCGAACCACGGTTGAGGCCTGGCATTCCACATATTCACAAGATGGATTGATACACGTCTTCTCAGAGGTGAAGGAAGGGTTTGGCAATCAGATTAAATCTGTGTCGGGACCGAGGATTGAACCCCGGACCCCAGCACAGAAGTCCGACACCTTACCCCCGAGACCGCTAGATCACCCCTTCCTATGTTAATGTATATACATTTTATTAGGAGAGTTATACTGATATAGCATTGAAACTAAAACCAAAAATTCTTAAATAATTCTAAAAAATTGTCTTATATTTCATATAAACTATTTATTTTTCTTGAATCGGTTTTTTTACTCACCTACAACCTAGGATCTTTTATTTTTTTACGAAAATGAATAGTAGGACTCCTACTTCTCGGGTATAGATTTTTTAAAAAAATCTCTGGAAGCTTATGTCTATCTAGAATAAGAAACAAGAACAATTTTAACTTTAAAATCCACGTCAATGCTGCCCGTACAAAGTAGTATAAGTGAGTGTGTATACCGTCAGGAAGAGGTAAATTATTGTCAGCCATAAAATAAAGACCTCCACAGGCTGAATTGCTAATATTATACCCTCTTGTTCTATTTTCTACAATAGCGTCTAAGTTTGGAAGGGCTTAAAATGCTTAGTCGCGTCAAGTTAAGATGCAACCGTCTTTATAAAATAGCTATCGAATTCACCAAGTAGACGACGCGTCTAACCAGAACAGGCAGTAAGACACGGAGAAAAGTAACAATAAAAACATGTTCCTAAAAGGTATTTACTAAAAAGTAATTTAAAAAAGGTAACACTCTATCTTGGTACTTTTTTATTTTCGCAGCTACTGTCGGATATAAAGTTTATCAACTCACATTGGCTGTCGGTGAAGAAGCATATCTCTCTTCAGAAATATCCAGTCTATGATATCAGTTCTGTTTCGACGGAAACTGAACCGTTTTCGATATTTAGGCGCAACTTTGATATCAAGGTAAGATTAAGTCTTTAACATAAACTTTGGGGTACCAAAAATATCTAAACATTAGAATATGTCAAGTTCTTGAAAAACCGCAGTGTTTGATAAATGGATAATTTTCTTCATTTTTTTCTCCAACGAGTCCTAATACCAGACTGAAGTACACGTATTCAATTAAAATAACAGAGTAAGGGCTATTAAAGGTAAAATTTAGGTATATTGTAGCTGCGTTTGCTTGCAGCGAGAGTGGGAAACATTATTTTTAAAAAACTATTTTTGTTTTAGCATCGCGCCTTTCTACTCATTTTAGCGACACATATATGTACTAACTACGCTAATACAGTATGTTAGGAGGAGGGAGTTTAAATTCAGATGAAGTGTACCCGAATTTGTGTAGAGAACGAGTGTAAAACCCCTTTAGGTTATTCACCCTCATTACTCTTGACAGTGATTAACACCTCGATAGCACGTCATCGGCATTCCAGTTTTATTGCGGGAGTGACGCCTTAGACCGTTCAACCACCGAAACTGGTCATCCTTTGTTGTTCTATTAGAGTGCCATCCAACAGGTTAGCTCAACTGTCAGAACGTCTATCTACTGAACTAAAGAACCCAGGATTGTTCATAAGTATGGCCGAAAAAATAATAATAAAAATTTGTGATATCAGGGCTTTCTTTTTAACAGTGGGATGACCTGGTGGTCTAGGGGTAAGGTGTCAGACTTCTATGCTGGTGGCCGGGGTTCAATCCTCGGTCCCGGCACAGATTTATCTGATTACCAAACCCTTCCCCTTCACCTCTGACAAGACATCTTGTGAATGTTGGGAATGCCAGGCCTCCACCATGGTTCGGATCCCACGTTAAACTGTAGGTCCTCCATTTCATCTCACAATCACCCTACCATTACACACTAGCGTGAGTGCGTATAACCCGAACGGGTTTGTAAGAACGCGGTGCTAATAATAATAATAATAAAAAATTTTTAACAGTGATGGGTTAACAGCTGGTGGACCATCAGTTAACACAAACACGCTTCAGGGGACAAATGGTCTAAGGCGTCAATCTCACTATAGTCTGTACTAACGATGACAGGGAGATCTGGGTTGAAATCCCAGGCGGATGTACTCAGAGAGGATTTTATTAAATATTTTACCCCTTCTCTCTCCCCCCTCCAAGTAAAAATGGTAAATGTGGTACTCTTTCTATAAATTCAACCTTAATCATCCTTATCACATTATAGTAATTAATATATATGTGTATAATGGGAATAAGTTTTTAGACGCGGTTACAAAGTAATAATAAATAAAATAAACAATTTATTTAGTTGTATTAAATTGAAAAATGACACCGAGCGACTCTTGGATAGCTCAGTGGTTATAGCACTGGCGTAGTAAGCCAAAGGTGCCGACTTCAATCCCCGTGTCAAGGTGTAAATTTTTTCCGTTTATCTATACTTATAAAATAACATGTCCTGACTGACTGACTGACTGACTGATTCATCATCGCCGAGCGCAAACTATCAAGGCTACAAGCATGAAATTCGGACTGTATATTCATTTTGTTATGTAGGCACCCACTAAGAAAGGATTTTAGAAAATTCCACCCCAAAGGGGTCAAAATAGGGGAAGATAATATGTATGATAATATGTATGAAAGTCCGTCATTTTTAAAGTTACATAAACAAAATTTTGTATTTCGGTTATTGACGTAAAACAAATAAATACGTGTTTCAGGAATTTTAGAAATTTTATTTAATAAGGGATGGAAAAGGGGGGAAAGTTTGTATCGGACTTGCATTATTTTTTATCTGAGGTCAAGTTATGGTCATCAACGTAACGTAATATTTTAAATTAATCTGTAAATACATAATGTATATTTTCGTATTTGTATATAATCAACTTCCACGAGAGCAAAGCCGCGGGCAACAGCTATCTAGTTAGAATATAATTCTACCGTCAATGTGCAGTAGAGCTCTCTAAACGCCTCAACCGAGTGAGTCAGCCTGTTATGAATGATTGTTTAGACTTAACATTTACCATTTTATACCCAGGCGCTGCTCATACGGACGAACTGCCTTATTTGTTCACCCAGACTGAAAAGGTGGTGGACGTAGGTCCAAACTCTCCAGAAATGATCGTCTTGTGCAGGATGGTTGAAATGTGGACCAACTTCGCAAAAACTGGGTAATTACACCTACAAGTCAAACATAATGAAAATGTCTAAGACTAGAGAAACTCATTAGCTGTTTAGTAATAACTCGCATCGATGGTCACGTGGACTAAACGTCAAGCTCGTATAGTCTTTCTATACCAATCATGGGAAGGTTGGGATTCAAATCTCTTTCAGGTGTACGTAGGTTAGTTTACCCTTAAAGGGCTATCTCACTATCTCGTTATATTTCTCTATTTCTAGCCTTATTTCTCTTTTTATCTATTTGTTTATCTATTCCTCTCTCTTTTTATCACTGTTTTTTTCTCCCTCTCTTTGTTTATTTTTATTTGTACACCTTGTTTTCTCTTTGTTTTTCTCTGTTTATATTATTCTTTAAATCTCTTTCGGTTATTTTATTATTATGAAAGTTATTTACAGGGCCTGGATTTTTGTGACATATAATTTTTTTCTTTGTTTGCTTGTTACACACAGTGCTCATAAGTATAAAAACTCTGTTATCACCTTGTTGTAAAAATATATATATAAATAATTTTATAATCTTTTTTGTCATTTGTCATTTGTTTTAAGTTTGCGTCATTTTTATGGCAACTTTATGGGATTTTTAGATCATTTATAGGCATTTTTGAGTAATTTCAAGGCATTAATGTTGAATAGATACATTTTTTAATATAATCGATTTTTGATAAATGAATAAATAATCTAATAAAAAAAATTCCTTCATCAAGTTGTCGGAATGAGAAGATAATGTAGTCAATGAAATTTGTATCCTCTTTGCTTGTTTGGTTGTAAAATACACATTTCTGGTGGAGACTGAAACTAGCCTGGAGGGCAGGTATTACACATCCCTGGTGAGACTGCAACTAGGCTGGAGAGGGTAGTGTTGGGAGGGGATATCTATTACTTCTGTAGCAGGTATTACACATTCCTGGTGAGACTGCAACTAGGCTGGAGAGGGTAGTGTTGGGAGGGGGTAGCTATTACTTTGTAGCAGGTATTACACATACCTGGTGAGACTGCAACTAGGCTGGAGAGGGTAGTGTTGGGAGGGGATATCTATTACTTCTGTAGCAGGTATTACACATTCCTGGTGAGACTGCAACTAGGCTGGAGAGGGTAGTGTTGGGAGGGGGTAGCTATTACTTCTGTAGCAGGTATTACACATACCTGGTGAGACTGCAACTAGGCTGGAGAGGGTAGTGTTGGGAGGGGGTATCTATTACTTCTGAAGCAGGTATTCACATCCCTGGTGAGACTGCAACTAGGCTGGAGAGGGTAGTGTTGGGAGGGGGTAGCTATTACTTCTGTAGCAGGTATTACACATACTGGTGAGACTGCAACTAGGCTGGAGAGGGTAGTGTTGGGAGGGGGTATCTATTACTTCTGAAGCAGGTATTACACATCCCTGGTGAGACTGCAACTAGGCTGGAGAGGGTAGTGTTGGGAGGGGGTAGCTATTACTTCTGTAGCAGGTATTACACATTCCTGGTGAGACTGCAACTAGGCTGGAGAGGGTAGTGTTGGGAGGGGGTATCTAGGGTATCTATTACTTCTGTAGCAGGTATTACACATACCTGGTGAGACTGCAACTAGGCTGGAGAGGGTAGTGTTGGGAGGGGGTAGCTATTACTTCTGTAGCAGGTATTACACATTCCTGGTGAGACTGCAACTAGGCTGGAGAGGGTAGTGTTGGGAGGGGGTATCTAGGGTATCTATTACTTCTGAAGCAGGTATTACACATTCCTGGTGAGACTGCAACTAGGCTGGAGGGTAGTGTTGGGAGGGGGTAGCTATTACTTCTGTAGCAGGTATTACACATTCCTGGTGAGACTGCAACTAGGCTGGAGAGGGTAGTGTTGGGAGGGGTATCTAGGGTATCTATTACTTCTGTAGCAGGTATTACACATACCTGGTGAGACTGCAACTAGGCTGGAGAGGGTAGTGTTGGGAGGGGGTATCTATTACTTCTGTAGCAGGTATTACACATTCCTGGTGAGACTGCAACTAGGCTGGAGAGGGTAGTGTTGGGAGGGGGTAGCTATTACTTCTGTAGCAGATATTACACATACCTGGTGAGACTGTAACTAAGCTGGAGTGGGTTGTGTTGGGAGGGGGTAGCTATTATTATTATTATTATTATTATTATTATTATTATTAGCACCGAGTCTTACTACCCGTTCAGGTTATACAAACTAACGCTAATGTGTAATGGTAGGGTGATTGTGAGACGAAATGAAGGATCTACAGTTTAAAGTGGGATCCGAACCACGGTGTAGGCCTGGCATTCCACACATTCACAAGTTGTGATTAATACACGTCTTGTCAGAGGTGAAGGAAGGTTTTGACAATCATATAAATCTGTGCCGGGGACCGAGGATTGGAGTAGCTATTACTTATGAAACCGGCATTTGTAAATCAATAATATATTTTACAAGATACAAGGGTTTAGTTGTTAAAGGTTTTTGATTGCATTTTACATATTATGTAAAGAGCGTTTTTGATTATTTTTTTTTGTGCATTTGTTATAAGTTTTCCCTAATATTTTTGGGTAATTTTTGTTTTAAATTTGAAGTAATTTTTTCTAATTGTTAGTTCATTTTATAGGTATTTTTTTATATTTCTTAGGTTAATCGAAATCCGGGCCGGGTTATTACTAATCCTACAGAGTTTTGTGTTAAAATAACAGTGATGCGTTCAGAAAAAAATAATGTGTTCAAATCTCTGCCAACATACAATTTTCAAATACATTAGAGTGGACGAATGAGTTTAAGGTATAGTTTTTTCTGCACACATGACTTAATTAATATATTCTTATTTCCATAGAAAGCCGATTACCCTGATCTCTGAGAATTTATGTCACCACAATGGCGAAAATACAAATATCATAATTGTATTGACATTATTAGTCAATTTAATCAAATATGTAAAGATATATTATACAGTAGTTCACAAGGAAGTCTTCGATAACTTTTAGGTTCACTTTATAATAATTAATAGGCCTATAAAAACATATTTATATAAATGTCAGATGTTAGTGACTTTCTAGCAATCATGGTGGTAGAAATGGGGCTTCTTATAAAAATCAAGGTTTAGTCATCCGGGCTAATAGGATACTAACATTAATAATAATAATAATAATAATAATAATAATAATAATAACGTGCCGGGGTTACATCAATCTGTAACTCAATTTACGGAAAGATTAGCCCGTACTAATGTACCGTTGTCCAGGGGACGCCCGAATGTACTAATCGTACATCCTTTCCATGGAGGCTCTTCCCATGTCCCGATGTGATGAGGTGATGGTGAGGAGGGTGGGGAGGAGCCAATGAAAATCTTAGACTAGCTAAAGTATAATTAACCAAACTCTGGTGGCCAAGATAATTATTCCCCTTTCGAAGAAAATCTCTCGGTACTAGCTGGGAATCAAACCCGGAAACCTTAGCTTAGCAGTCAGTGTCTCTGACCACTATACATCTAGGCCAGTTCTAACATTGTTCTTATATCGATTTGGAAGATATAATTTGGAATAAAATTACAACTAGCTGGAGTTTGAACCTTGACCTTCAATAGCAGACAAGTCTAGTCGATAATGGTGCCTTTGTCCACATACCCCATTTATGAGAACGATTTGTAGTTCTCGATCAGTTATGTGTCAATAGACTTTAGACCAGGTGTTTTCAAACTTTTAAGGTCAAAGGGCCAAAGTTTCTGTCCCTTGTGGGTTCGCGGACCACAATACTGAACCGACAATATTAGGACTAAACACTTAATATATTATTTTTATTTTTGCATTCCAAGTGTCGCATTGGGGACGAATGAACACGAATGCTTCCAACTATGTCCGAACACTCACGACTATGTCCGAACATTCACGACTATGTCCGAACACTCACGACTATGTCCGAACATTCACGACTATGTCCGAACACTCACGACTATATCCGAACACTCACGACTATGTCCGAACGCAACCGACATAGTACTCTCTTACTCTCTCCCTTGTTTACATGTGTAGTAATTTGCCGGTCCAAGGTAAAACTATACAAACAACACAATATTTGTCTTCACGTATAACGCAAAAATAGTTCATAAAATAGCTTAAAGTACGTATTTATTTAATTATGTAAAATATAAATATGTATTTGTCACTTTTTCTCTTGAAATAATTTTATATTTTAAATGAGCTGGCGGCAAGTGGTAATTGGAGTATTGGAATGCTTTAGATTATTTATATCACGAATTTTTTTCAACGCATATTTGAAATAAAATTATATTTAATATTAATCTCCAATCGTTTCAGGAACCCTAACAGCGGTTCTGAGGTCATATGGACTCCCATCACCTCTTCGGAGCCTTCTTATTTGGTTATCGACGTCGAACAAACCATCAAAAGTAGTCTTGAGAAGGAACGGATGGAATTCTGGGAACGGGTGTATCAAGACGTTAAGATAGGATCTAAAATCAATTAAATCGAGGTTTTAACCTAAGGGCTGAGACTAAGATCTTTCAAATAACAACAATTCCTTGACGCATATAGATTAGCATACATGGAGTGAACGGTTTTGTCATTCGAATGGGCTTTATAGTCTCGGCCTTTATTCTCTATGCATCTATTAACTGTTGTCAATATAATTGACTTTATCGTCTCAGCCTTTATCTAACCATCTAATAACTGTTATCAATATAATTAACTTTATAGTCTCAGCCTTTATCTAACCATCTAATAACTGTTATCAATATAATTAACTTTATAGTCTCAGCCTTTATCTAACCATCTAATAACTGTTATCAATATAATTAACTTTATAGTCTCAGCCTTTATCTAACCATCTAATAATTGTTGTCAATATAACTAAATTTATCGTCTCAGCCTTTATCTAACAATCTAATAACTGTTGTAAATATAATCAAATTTATAGTTTCAGCCTTTATCTAACCATCTAATAACTGTTGTCAATATAATAAACTTTATCGTCTCAGCCTTTATCTAACCATTTAATAACTTTTGTCAATAAAATTACATTTATTATCTCAGCCTTTATCTAAACATCTAATAACTGTTGTCAATAAAACTAAATTTATCGTTTCAGCCTTTATCTAAACATCTAATAACTGTTGTCAATATAATTAAATTTATAGTATTAGCCTTTATTATAGGTATCTAAGATAGTCTGCCCAAAGAGATATAATTTTTTAACGTTTTCGAACTTGTTTTTTCTCAACCATTTTCTTAAGCCTTATAAAATTTAAACGCACAGTCAATTAAAAAGCAAGAGTCGATCAAAAAATAACGATGAATTCTATTTTTTTTATTCATCAACCCGAAGTTTGGTTTGATTTATATCCATCCGTAGCTGGGCATGCACTCAACCCTTCAGTTGGCTAGTGCTACTCGCACCATATGGTAGAAAGAACACGTACTAGGGAAGTTAAGAAAGTTTGGTCGTATCCCGTTGCCTTCCACACTGAATTTCTACGAGAGAGCATGACAGAGTCTACCAATTTTGCCGGAATACATACATTTCAGGGTTCTTTTTCATGTCACAATTGACATGGAACCAAAGGCTTTATATACCCTCCGAAGGAAGTTGTGCTACATATTTTTTTATCACTGAGTAAAAATACGTTGACTTCATCTAGGATTGAACCCACAAACATCGGGTCCTGAGGCCAATGAGGTTCACAATGGGTTGTATTGTACCAAGATAAATATATATTACATTTATAATTTAAATATTAGTTAATTAACTGTTTTATTGAATATCTTCTGTCCCGTCCCACGTCGATCAAACTACTTGCAAAATAAGGGTTACAATGTTATATATTATAATTATATGACTGTTTGGCTGAATACATTTTATCTTATAGCTAACCAGCTCATCAACACCCCAGGAAATATTTTTCTCTTTTGGCTAGTCAAACAACTTTGAATTTCTCTCTTCAAGATTCCAAACATTTGTTCAGATGGCCGTGTGATCTAACGCGCTACTCTCGCAGTAGACTAGACTGCCGATGACGGAGAGATCGAGGTTCAAATCTCAGTCGGATGTACTGAGGTGTTTTTTTTTTACAATTGTTTTCCGGTTTCCCTTCACGCAAATGTGGGTATATTTCCTCTAAATATTTCCTTCCTGATCCCTAAAAGCATTAGCGTAATTAGTAAATAAGCATATAATCCTAACCGGTAGTAATACATGGTGCTAAAAAAATAAAACAAAAAACTTTCTGAATTTTTAAAGTCAAAAATTGTGTCTGATCACACTGCCTGCAATAGGACTTCATTCAAATAAGCTAGGCTTCGATTTTTAAATTGCGAAGTGTTGGTGAAGCTAGATATGTTACACGTTGTTTTAGTGCCATTGGTGTAGCGTTAGTGTAGTTGCGTTGTCCAAACATAGCTCAGACTTTCTTTATCTAGTCAAATTTAATCAGGGGTATTTATCATGCACTTTCTGAACTGACTGTCTAAATCAGCACTCGAGTTATAAATTAATATATTTTACTCAGCAACGTGAGGGATAAATTCTCAATTTGTACAATGATATATTCATAGGTAATGCTGGGAATTGAACGCTGGACCCTTAACTCTAGAAGACGTGCTATTGGCCCCCAACTGAGGTGTTGGACTGTTGATCACATGACAGCTCACTTCTCTTGATAAGATGTCCACCCTAGGAAGCGACAAAGTATTAATTGCTGTCAGGTCACGTGGCTTGGAATACAATCACCTGTGTCGTTTGTGGAACTACTTCTCTATTCTGTCTAAGCGTGTACTCCCTTTCACCCCTCACCCACAACCAACGTTTGTTATGTTATAAGAAAACGGGAGAGGAAAAACTACCAAATATTTATCTCAAAATAAAAAATAAAGCTCGATGCTGGTTCTTAAATATCTTAAAATTTTATGTTTATAGCCTATCAAAAAATTACTATATTTGTTATAGAAAGGCCTTTTACATCACGCCTAGCCTCATAGCTCCGTAAATATGCTTAAAATGTTGTTGAAAATTAAATAATGTAATATTTTCACACATTTTTGCCTATAAATAAAATCAAAAGAGATATATTATATAGATATATAAATTCCCAAAAGCTACAGATATATTTGTATATAAATATATCATTTTCGCACATGTAAATTATAGAAGTATGTTATATAATATTATGTATAAGGAATTATATATTATATAATTTCTCAAAAGGTCGATTTAATTTCCCCAAAATATAAATATATAAATATGGTACATAGAGAAAGTGATAAAATAATTGCAACTCACAGTTTTCCCGCTTCTGTAAAAAACACCCTGAGTTCTTACCGAAATTACTCCCAATTGTCACCATATTGTTAATAACGATCGCCTCGTTGGAACCTGGGTCCGCATCCACCTCAATTTCCGTTTCCGCGAATAGATGTTCCAGCTCGTCCGTTTGGCCTGCCCCTGCAGACAGAACGACAGTCCACCCACTTCGCTACAAGCCCTCACTCAATCAGGAAATGAAACGATTGCAGGGAGCGCCGGACGGACCTTGTGTAGGCAACACATTAAGCACACAAGTATGTTAGGACGGCATGCTGCAAGGGGCCATTTTCACTGCCGGGTTAACATCCATCGCATACCAAACCGTCACACCGGGAGAATTCCTGTTAGAGAAAGTATCAATCGCTGTCAGGATACAGGATTGACAATACAATGGTATTTGTTTTCTGGAACTACTTTTATAGTCTATCTAAACTTATACTCCCTCTTAGCCCTTCCCTTATAACCGCCCTTTGTCATATCAATAAGAAAAAGCGGAATGAAAAACTACGAAACTTCTAATCTAAAAGTAAAGAGGAATGCTTGCAGATAATTCTCAGATAATTTAAAATTTTCTGTTATAAGCCTATCAGAAAGTACTGTATTTGTTAGAGGAAGGCAAAATATAGAGATATTTTCAAGGAACGATACCGTTTTTACGGATATTTAAAAAGAATCTCTCAAATTTATTTTGACGTGAAGCATATTTCTGAAATACCGTATCATATAATTAAATTCTACTCTAGATCTGAACGTCTAAGCAGTAATTTCTTTCTCATTGACATTTACCAGAGATTATGTTGATAGGTTTAATTTACATGACACTTGATAGGAGTAGGTTCATTACCACATTGGACCCCATAATTGAGGGGGTCGGGGAATAAACATGATAACTCTCATTTTAGGAGAGAAAAAAAAATGTGTTAGCAGGGATTTCTTGTATCTTACCAGAGGTGACCTGGTGGTCTAGGGGCAAGGTGTCAGACTACTGTTCTGAGGGTCCGGGTTCAATCCTTGGTCCCGGCACAAATTTACCTGATTGCCAAACCTTTTCTTCACCTATGACAAGACGTGTATTAATCACACTTTGTGAATGTGTGGAATGCCAGGCCTCCACCGTGGTTCGGATTCCACGTTAAACTGTAGGTCCACCATTTCACCCTACCATTACATATTAGCGTAAGTGCGTATAACCCGAATGGGTAGTAAGATGCGGTGCTAATAATAATAATAATAATAATAATAATAATAATAATACTGTATCCTACCTCTTGAACTACAAGTTATTTTTATATTCAGTCAATACCTTAAGGGTAGCTAATATCTACTATGGTTTTATTAATTTTTATAGCTATATTTCATGATTTTATAGACGTTCATATAGTGAGAATATCCCATCTAAACCTATAGAGGCTATCATGCTTTTACCTCTATCCCTCAATTACCTCCTAGACCCCCTTGACGCATGGTAAACACAATAATTGTTGAGGTATTGTTTTCTATTATACACAGTTTATTTAAACACTTGTTCTAAGGATAACGTGACGATGCCGACGGATATAGGAACTGTATCAACGGGGATGAAAAATAAAACAAAAATACTGGAACTCAGATTTATAAACCTCTCATTTCTAATGCATCCGGTCAAGATTTGAACCTTAACTCGGATACCTTTTGAAATGAGATTCTAACAGCCTAAAACAATCGGTAATTGTTGTGTGTTTAGATATCCTCGAATTAGTCGATAAAATAACATGGTAATTCAATAGCTGGCTCGTAATATTTTGTTTAACTTTTATGGTCGTATTTTTTTTTTAAATAAAATAATTGTTTGCTTATCAAATATGGGCAGTCACTTTTGCAAGCGATTTTTCTAAACCACACCTGACTGTCCAACTGGGGTGTACGAGTTTTAATTAAAATAATGACACACTTCGGTGGTCGAATGTTTCAAGGAGTAACTCTCGCAAGAGACTGTAGACTGTCGATAGAGGGGAGATCAAGGCTCGAATTATAATCGGGCTGTTATTTACTAAACTGTTTTACACTTTACTCTCATGAAAATGCGGATGCAAATATTCTAAATTGAATATTTCTCATCCCATAATAATTAGTACATATGAGTATAACCCGAACGGGTAGTAAGACATGGTGCTAACAAAAAATGATATTGGATTAGGATTGACGAAGGTTGAATTTTAAAAGAAATGTGTCCATATTTGCATGGAGGAAGAGTGATAAACCATTTAGGAAAATACACGCTCAGCACATCTAACCAGGATTTGAACCATGATCTCCTCGACACCGGCGATCAAGTCTAAAGTGAAAGTGACGCGTTATACTCTTTGACCACCGATGCGGGTTTCATAAGTAATAAACTCGAGATTATTGTAACATGACAATATTAGTATTTGGTGTAATGGCTAGTTTATAGAACACTGTTAATCGGGAGGCTTGTGTTCGATACCAACCACTTTCATTACGGATTATTTCTCAGTCCACCTCTACGTCCATATACATGAGCAGCTTCTCTTACCCACATACATCGGTTAAAATTTATGATTTGGTTTATAGTAATTTTATTAATCACTATTATCATTTTATAATGGAAATTGATAAAAATAAATAAAGAGGAAAAATAAACTAATATTTGTAAATTTAATGAAGAAAGCCCACATAGGGAAAGAGGGAAAATGTAGGAAGAATTTTCTGGACAAAAGGTGACATCTATATCTTTAGTCTATCTTCTATAGTAGAAATAGTCAAACATACATTTAAACACAAGTTTTAACACAAAAATTAAATTATATCTCAGCATTGTTGCCATTATCAAACATAAAGCCAAGAGGGAATACACTCTACACAAACAGTGAATTAGTCAATTTAAAATTTAAAAAGAAACTGTTAAAGAATCACTGTGCCAACTGTTGTAAGATTAAAGATAAATTTCTCAAAGATTTGGCTGTGGTTATCCAATACAAATGATATAAGCTGAACTTAAATATGTAATACTTAATTGAAAAAAGTAATAGTACTAATAAAAATATACAATATATATTAATCGTATACGTATTTCTTCTTATATTTTGTTTGATAAATGCAACAATGCCGAAATATTATTTAATTTGTCTTAACATTAGTTTTTAAATATGTGGACTATTTCTACCATAGAAGACAGAAGAAAGAAAGGTCACATTTGTGCAGTGGATTCTTCCCACATTTTCCCTCTTTCCTCAGGTGGGCATTCTTGATTAAATTTACACTTGTAAGTTTTAGTTTTTCCTTTTTCTTGTTCATAAAATTATTTAGCCCCTAAGCCACCTCATTGTAAAATATTACTAGTATTACTATTATGATTAGGCTTTCTGGCTTACTATGTAATGGGGCAACCCATCTTTTTAATATTAGAGCTGAAAAAAATTATTATTAGAGATAAATTGTTAAAATTAATTTGTATAACTATTGATTTCATTTATAACATTATTACAATAGATATAATAAAAAAATAACCGATGCAATGGTTTGAATCAAAAAGTATTTTAACGCATATTAAGATAATAATAAGTTATTAATTGTAGAAATTAAAGAAATAAAAGATGGTAAATGAATTTATAAACCTGTTCATACGCATAATCAAGAATTAGATGAAATAAATTTAAAAGTTTCTTTTACAAGGTTACGAAAAATATAATTTTATATAGTTTATTTGCAATAGAAAAAATAATATTATTTAATTCCAGGTATATATTTATTTTAGTGTACGAAGCACCAGCATTTTTTTATATTCTATGAGATAGTTTAATCATATTAAATCCTATCAAAGTAACCCGTTAATAAAGCACTTTATTTTAGTCAACACTAACTTATTTTATAATTTATTTAATTATTAACATTTTAAGAATTTGTTTACGAGCTTAAATTATCAAATTAATTGGGTTCTAAAAAGTTAATAAGGTTCATTTTTAAAAAATGATATAGATATTTTAAAATTAAAATTTATTTTATTTTATTGATGTATTTGTATCTAATTGTGTATATTTTAGATTTTATTATTTAAAAATTAAAAAAAGCCTATAATTTTTCCGTAAATGACGACACTTTTTAAAATCTTTGAAATACCGATTTTTTTATTGATTAATTTATATCCAAATCATTTATTCTTCTGACTTTTTTTTCGGTAGTATATTCTTTTCTCGAGCGTCTTTGTTTGGTTCGGACACCAGCCTACTTGAAATGGAGAACAACATGTCTCAAACCACTTTATCATATTTTGGGAGTTCTAAGAAACGACGATAAATTACTGATGAAAGTTTTTATCATGTTATTAAAAGTATCGGTAATTTAATTATCTTACCCCTGCAACTACTGGTTGAGATGGTTAATTTATTTGGTTACTTTATACAAGGGTACCAGAAAACTTAGGTCCAACAACCACTCTTCATCATTTTATTCAGAAACTGGTACTCTCTCCCTGTTCAGAATAATATCAAATTATTCACGTAATTCACTAAATAGTTTTAAACATTTTCCATGACTCGGCCATCTTAAATGGGTGAAACACAAGAGGTCAACGTATTCAGAACACAATTCGATCAGGAATTCCTTGAACTGGAGATACTGAAGAGCATGCGATCAAATATAGTTCATATTGTTTTTATAATCACACTCGCTTTGCTCGTTAGGGACTATCCCCCCCCCTCCCCCCCAAAAAAAAACACCTGTGAGTTTTCTTTGCAAGTGGATGTAAACTAATGTAATTCAGGAGCCATGTTTAGATAGGTCTTACTGTTAAGCTACAAGAAACCTCCAAAGAAAGGTCCGCACTGACTTTAAAGTTGTTCCAACATTTTGAATTTTTCTCAGGGGTTAATTTTTTTTAAACTTTTTGGAATTTTTCCGTCGGTTATAGGCTTAAAGCTATAAGTTTACTAAATTTCAAGTTTCTAACTCATCTGGAAGTGGGTAAACATTTATGTCAGTGAGTGAGTCAACCCTGTGATTTTATAGTAGTATAATAATAACACATGACATGGTTCATAAACACATGCCCTAATACATTTTGATGATGTATCTAACAGTTTATGACAAATACATAAAAATGGTGTTAATGTTTCTCGTCTCCAACTCTTTCATAAACAACTTTACAGCTACTTTATTTTTTTCCTGTCATAATCGTTGCTACATCAGGAAAGCGCCTTTTAATGCAAATTGTTGTCGGACAAACACCTTTTTATAGTTTGGAAAACATCTTCACCCTTAATGGTGTTTTTCAAGCTCAAAAGATCTAACATTTCTTCTGTAACTTGTAATGAATCGTTAAATCCAAGAATAAATACCGAAAACATTGATGTTTTATCTTTGCGATTGACAGTGCTGCAGAATAGCTTGCGTTGACAACATTAAGACGAGTAGTGTAGCAATTTAATGAAATAACGGTGGTTTGTAAAGTCTTTAATTTAGATTTAATTGCAGCCTACCTATATTTTTATCACTTCTTTATTGAATTTCATATAGGTATTCACCATGTTTCTTTTCAAGATGTATTTTAACATTGTATTCTTTAACTACAAAGATTATCTCTCTGAAAATGAAAAATGTTAATATTGAGATTTTATACTATGAATAAGTAATTGTGTTCCCACTGATCTGTGGACTGTATTTTTTCTTCTGAATCTTTATTTTTTAGATAAATTTTGAAGTGTAAAATTTAATATTTATTAATTAAAATCAAAATATTTACTGAATTATATTAATTGCTTCTGCACTACTTACTTATTTAAACGTATTTAATTTATACTTTAAAACAAACCTTGACCATGTTTCTCTGTTCTGGTGTTTTAGGGACTTTGGGGAAATATATTTCTCGTTATTTCTCGTGCCTAGTGCAGCTAGTGATTAATTTACCACCTATGCAGTCGGTAGTATAAAAATGATCTGTGAGACCACAAAGAATAATGTGGCGAGCCACATGTGGCCCGAGAGTCGTGAGTTGACCAGACCTGGTCTAGGGTTAACGCCTTAGAAAGGTGAGCGCGTAAAAAAAAAAAGGTGTTAATTTCTTGAGTTCAATGTTAAAGAAAATGTTTTCATTAGGGACAGATTTGTTTGGTCACTTATTTATTTTGTTGTGAGCTAGATTTTTTTCGGTTAGTTTAATTTATACTGTTTTGGAAATTCTGAGGATGGAAGTAAAATTGTCTACAGTGCAATGATGAATTAAAACACATTGACGTCACGACATCAAAAAACAACTATTACAATACGTATGTGACAGTAGAAAAGTGTCCCAAATTAAGATTTTTTTTTAAAAATACAAAAGCTCCTTCAGACTCAAATATGTTTGTGAAACTTTTTTTTTTTCAAAAATAATATTTCATAAAAATTCATTTCAAGCTTCAATAAAATATATAAATTTAGATAATCTTTTAAAATGTGAAACTACCAATATTGAAGTAGATTAAAAAAAAAACGATTGATCGTAAAGATATATGGGTATATACTACAATGAACAAGTATAACATATGTTTATGGCATTTTATTTTATATTTTAAGAATATTGTTTTAGTTTTTGTGACGCACGGAAAATTATGGTTCTTAAAAGTTCACGCGAAACAATTTGGGTTGGGCAGGCTTGACCTAGAACTTAGGGAAAGATAGGCCTTACCCCAATTTGCTAAAAAAAAATGACCTTAACAAATTGATACTCGCTATTTAATAACCAACACCACTTACAAACCCATTCAATTCTACAATGACCAGCTTCAGTCGCTACATGGTCTAACGCGCTACTCTCGCAGTAGAATAGACTGCCGATGATTAGGTTTGAATCTCGGTCGGTCGGGCTGTTTTATAAAAAGAAGTTTCCATTATTTCTTCACGCAAATGCATGTACACCTCTTAAATATAACCTTCCTCATCCCTAAAACCATTAACATAAATAGTACAGTAGCCCCATGGCTTCTTTGGTGCTGACTAACAGCTGACGGCTTTTAAAAGTTACCAGACCAAACTATATATCCCTACACCGAACCATACGATCTGCAAAAACATGTGTTTAGCAGCTGTCACTTCTGACAGGCAACATTTAGGTATATACCTAAATGTTGACTGTCAGAAGTCACCAAAGAAGGCATGGGGATACTGTACCTAGGCGTATAAACCGAACGGTGTTAAGACGTGGTGCTAAAATAAAATAAACTAGAATCTTTTCCTCAGCCAATATTTCATAACAATGAAAAGAAAAGCTCAAACCCCACTTTTGAACTCTTTAACAAAGTATTCATCCTAATTTTAAGTATACTATGAATACGCGAAGCTGGGTGTTCTCAATTCGCCGAAAATAAAAACAACAATGTAATAATTTCCTATGCTTCTTTATTATAAAAGATATCAATAAGCACAGAAATTGTTTATAAATAAATGCATTGCGTTAAAAAATAAAAGGCCTTTGAATTTTGGATTATCGAATCTATTATTTTCTGTTTAAATATTAGTATTCCTCGAAGTGTTCTTTAAAGAATACAAGTTAGCCCCTCTATCGGTGAAATGGCGACACTCTTTATCATATAGTTCCATATAGCGCCGCTACGTCACGCTTAGATCGATAGAACAAAAACTGCTGTGAACCAATGTAGAGATAATAGAAAGATCGCCATTTGGAAGAATTTAATTATGTCATTACTTACGTCATCCGATACACAGATGTTTTACTTTAGTACTAAAACATTCAAACAATTTTTTTCTAAAATAAGTAGAGTAATAACGTTAGTTGGACATTGGTGTGTATTTTGAAGTTTTATTTACTGATTAAAGTTCCAAAATATGATCAGATTTTTAACAGCTTAGTTTGTCTAAAATATAACTTTATTTATGTAACGCTCTAGCTTGTGTACTGAGTGACGTCACAAGCACAGCTAATCAGATGTTTTTCTCCATCTGGCACTACCTTCGTTTCTCTTTACATTGTTGGAAACCATGGGCAAACACTTCAAATTAAATAACACTCATGAAATGTAGAATCATTTTTAACAATAAGAAAAAGAGATAACAAAAAAGATTAGTTTCTGTTTAAATACTTAACCATTAAAATTTTGTATTAGAATGTTTTGCTTATTTGATCTAAGAACTTACGAAACATATATTCGAAATTTTAAACGCTGTAGCTCCAATCATAATTTAAAACATAAATATTTGAAAAGAGTATTGAAAAAACTAAATGTTACATAACTTTTTTCCTTTCTAACACGTCTTTCCCCCACAGTTCCGATGATTTATATTTTATTTCACCAAAACACCATCTTAGGTTAATATTCGTAATCATTTTAGATTTAAATTAAAATAGTCTATTTCTATGGTTTCCCCTCAAATTTAGTAGGGCGTCCTCTATCTATGTGACGTGTTTTACTGTTAGGTTGCTATGGCCAGTATAGAATCAGAGGCTTTTTTTTTTAGATTATACCTCAAATCAATTGAATTAAAAATCTGGGTTGACACGCTCAAAGTCCTCTCAGAACGAGTGCGCTTAGGAGGACTGCGCGCGTATTCACTCGTATGACGTCATCGGATCAAAGTATAGTCGGGCGATGACCAATTTTCATCCGAGAGGATGTGATCCAAGTAGCTTTTTATTTTATTTTGCACGGTGTATTTTTACCTGGTTGGCTTATACGCTTATATACTAATTACTATGGTAGTTTTAAGAATTAGGAAGGTTATATTTAGAAGAAATGTACAAGAATTTGCATCATGGTAGAATGGAATAACACGAACGTCAATCTCCTCGTTGTCAGCAGTCTAGTATACTGTGAGAGTAGCGTCTTAGACAATGTGGCCACCGAAGCGAGTGAATAGAGTTTAAATATGGTGTAAAGTGAAGGTATACTCGAAATAATACGTTTGTAAAATAGTTCTGGTACACTCGTTACTAAGTAAACTACCCTTTATAACTCAGTCCGAGCGTTATCTGACCGTATCAATCAAGATCGACTAG
The DNA here is from genome assembly GCA_039000515.1 of Timema cristinae. Classification (NCBI taxonomy): domain Eukaryota; kingdom Metazoa; phylum Arthropoda; class Insecta; order Phasmatodea; family Timematidae; genus Timema; species Timema cristinae. The sequence continues at coordinate 40,925 of JBCFYV010000946.1, read as the reverse complement.
GATGAATTAGAATATCTTTTACTTTTCAATGTTATTATTATTAGCACCGCGTCTTACTACCCGTTCGGGTTGTACGCACTTACGCCAATGTGTAATGGTAGGGTTATTGTGAGATGAAATGGAGGACCTACAGTTTAACGTGGGATCCGAACCACGGTGGAGGCCTGGTATTCCACACATTCACAGGTTGTGATTAATAATTAATTAATGTGAGGAATGCCAGGCCTCCACCGTGGTTCGGATTCCACGTTAAACTGTAGTTCCTCCAGTTCATCTCACAATCACCCTACCATTACACATGCGCGTAAGTGCGTATAACCCGAACGGGTAGTAAGACGCGGTGCTAATAGTAGTAATAATAATAATAATAATAATAGTTGTAATTTTAAGGTCGTTTAGGTCCTTTACGGGAAACTAAGTGCATTTTTCCCGAAGGTGCTATCACCCAGTCAGGTATTATTTTATGATATATTTATGTAAGTTTGTATGTTTGGTTGTGTTGAGAGGATGAGTGAGGATCGAGTGATGAAGCAAATATATGAAGGTAGAGTGTGTGGATCAAAAGGAAGGGCTAGACCATCTGAGACTGGACTAAATGCTGTAAACAAATGTGTGAATAAGAGAAAGAGTAAACTACTTTGTTTAAGGTTATATATATACATATAATTACCAAATTTCCTCTGGGAAAACTTATTAAAATCCTAAGATACCAAGTTTTGGCCCGATCGATAAAATGGTTTTGACTCTAGTCCGAGATACAAACAAACAAAAGGACACCCCGAAAACAACTTTTTCAGTTTAAGGGAGTAATGAGGCGTCAACATTTTATAAAAATCGATAGTTAAACTTTTAACTATCACAATAGGTCTAGATAAAGTAAAAAATTGCCAATAAAAGTGATTAAAACTGTTTTTATTTATTTTAATTAATAAGATATACATTTTTTTATTTGCTTCACCTCTTACTTTCTAGCCGAGGTCAACGTATACGAATTGAGTATGAATGAGTAGGGTAGAGTTTTGCGTAAATGTACCCACATTTGCTTGGAAGAGCGTGGGGAAACATTTAGGTTAAATTCCATCTGTACATCTAGATAAGTATCGGACCCTAACTTCACGGTCTTGGTGACCTGGTGGTCTAGGGGTAAGGTGTCAGACTTCTGTGCTGGCGGCTGGGGTTCAATCCTCGGTCCCGACACAGATTTATCTGATTTCCAAACCCTTCCTTCACCTCTGACAAGACATCTTGTGAATGTGGGGAATGCCAGGCCGCCACCGTGGTTCGGATTCCACGTTAAACTGTAGGTCCTCCATTTCATCTCACAATCACCCTACCATTACACATTAGCGTAAGTGCGTATAACCCGAACGGGTAGTAGGACGCGGTGCTAATAATAATTCACGGTCATCGAAAAGTCAGACTAGATATTGACGTTAGTTCTGTGTTATCATCGACCACGGTGAGTCATATTAAAAACAATAAAATATCTCGTTCCGCCATGACTATATCCCCCCTATTCATACCCACCAGCCCCAATAATCGTTAGTATAATTATTATTATTAGCACTGCGTCTTACTACCCGTTCGGGTTATACGCACTTACGCTAATGTGTAATGAATGGTAGGGTGATTGTGAGATGAAATGGAGGACCTACAGTTTAACGTTGAATCCGAACCACGGTGAAGGCCTGGCATTCCTTACATTCACAAGATGTCTTGTCAGAGGTGAAGGAAGGGTTTTGTAATCAGATAAATCTGTGCCGGGACCAAGGATTGAAGTCCAGACCCAAGCACAGAAGTCCGACACCTTACCGCCTAAACCACCGGTCACCAATCATCGTTAGTAATTTAATCCCTAGACATGTAAGATTTTGAGACGTAATATAAATTAAAGATACAAAGAAAGAGGAGTAAAAGACACATCACATATATTTTCCATGACAAAGACTTTAATTATCTCAAACCCCCATAAAGACCTCAGCAATATATGTTAATTTCTCTTGACACCTCCGAAGAGAAGTATTGTGATAGTCAATCAAGTTTTTCGAAATGCATTATATCGATTTTGATTCAATTTTATATCTAAGAAACTGTTTATCACTATTAACCAGGTGGAAACTCTCATTTTCTCAAGAAAATGACCTTGAGGGTACTTTACACGAGGGTAAAATTCCAATTTGGATAATTCCCCCCCCCCCCCCGCAACTATTTTTAAGATACGAAATAACTTATCGTTGTAAAGTTGTAGTACTGTTAAAGATAAAAAATCTTTTATTTGAAATATATTTTTATATAAACAATAATTTCTGAGCTATAAGCAAATAAATATTATTTTATTCAGGTATTTAAAAATGAATTTGATTCTCATATATATTGGGTGACGAAAATGTTTCTCTTTACTCACTTTTTCTGTAACAGTGTTCCATGTTTCAATTTCCAAGTGAGTGAGTAACAATGTATATTATTTCATTTGTGATCTTTGGTGTAATGTTTTTACAACAAAGGATATACATATTATTTCGTTTCACAAATCTTACGAGTTTTTAGTAACGGTCTATTTTAAGGTAAAGGAGGGAGAAAGTCTGTGCGGTGTGCCGTACAATTTAGTTTTAAATTAATATAAATAATATAGATACCTTTTAATCCATAGTCTCTATTGCATTATAAGGATATCATTATTGTCTAAGAGATGGCCGCTATATCTCAATTTGAGTTAAAATTTGTTTTTATTCCTTTATTCTGCTGTGTCCTTCATACGCCTAGGCTTTTTTTCTTCAAACTTTACTTTGCACTGGTTTAAACCATAGATGTTACCATAAAAAGAAAAATATGTATTAGATCACTTATTAGATTATATTTACAAATATTTAAATACATCAATACATGGTAAATAAATACTTAGAAGGCGTGAAAGTAACGTAATCTAATTAATTTCTTGAACTTTCTCCAAGATGGCGTTAGAAACACACTTCTTCAATTTTAGCTCAAGTTTATTTTAGTTTTATCGCTTCAAGTGCTGTTAAATATGTTTTTTTAAGGGATTACATACCTTAATTATATGTTTGTCTTTTATATTATTCCTTTTACATGTTCCTATCTAAATGTTCTTTCATTCTTTACCTCACTTTTCTCTCTTTTGATTTTGTCTTTTAGGAAGTTTCGTTGCGCGTTACACACTCCTCCCTGATGAGTTCCGATAGAATGAAAACTGGGCCGGGGGTATTTTCTTTATGAGTCAGCCATTACCATTTGTCAAATGACGGCAATGCATATTGTGAACGGTTTTCTTCTTTTTATTTTAAATTCCATAATTAGTTTGTTCCTTTTATTTGTTTCTAGCGACCTTTCCTGTACCTTCTTACAAATATAATGTAATTATTTGGATGTCATTTAACCACAATGATGAATATACTCATATTTTAAACCATAAAATTATTGTCAACTCTGACATATATGCACATTTTAGAATTTCATTTAACAACTTTCTCTCCCCTGATTATTTATGCCCAAGAATACGGGATATTTCTCTAACAAAAAAAAAACACAACATACCCTTAATGTTTTTTTTAAAAATGCCTTTGTCTTAACTTTCCCAAATATGGTAACCCTCCGTTTGGCCTTCTCACCCGACACATGTTTGTAGATACACCACACACACACACACACACACACAAAGCTCCAATATACTCCTTTGTCATCTTAAAACGAAAAGAAGTGGAGTTTACTTCCATAAACGAAGTATTTGATTATTTTAATCCTTTTTATCCGCAATAAATAATTCACCAAATAAATTAAAATCTACTTTAGTATTTTTATACATATGATCATTGCTTCACTGAATATCTCGGTTATATGCGCATGCGCACTGAAGCGATGGGTGACGTCACTCTCCTCAATACCGCGTCTGTGCCAGTTTCTACCCTGTGACGCGCGACCTAAATCATGTAGACGTTGGTTCAGCGTTAGTCATCTTCATTGCTCTCCACGCCTTCAAGAGTAACGGCCTTTTTGGGTTTGTTCCATGGCTGTTCCTCCACAGATCCGAATAAGAAGAATATTATGTAAGGTATACCAGATATGGCGGCGGTCACGTAGAATACCTTGCTCCAAGCTGAACGGGTTTGCTGAAAATAAGATAACGTATTGCTTGATTATAAATATTTCTTATTAGATTATTAATATTAAAATTATGTATACGAAAATAAAATGGTGGAAGCAAAGAGAAAATTTAGGTTTTTTTTTCATATGAAAGCATGTAAACAGCTTATTTAACCCAACAATGCTCTATAAATCTTACTTATTATTATTATTATTATTATCACCGCGTCTTACTACCCGTTCGGGCTATACGCACTTCCACTAGTGTGTAATGGTAGGATGATTGTGAGATGAAATGGGGGACCTACAGTATAACGTGGAATCCGAACCACGGTGGAGGCCTGTCATTCCACACATTCACAAGTATTGATTAATACACGTCTTGTCAGAGGTGAAGGAAGGGTTTGGTAATCAGATAAATCTGTGCCGGGACCGAGGATTGAACCCCGGCCGCCAGCATAGAAGTCTGACACCTTACCCCTAGACCATCAGGTCACCTAAATCTTACTTAATTCTTAATATAACTTATCTTGATAGGTTACGTGAAGAATGAGTGTTATTCGACCTTGATTGAACTATTGCTTAGACATTCTTCTTTGTTAGTAAACAACCCGAAGGTTGGTTTGATGTGATTTATATCCAAAGCGAGGCACGCACTCAACCCTTAGGCTGATTAGCATTGCCCACACCATCTGGTAGAAATCCTATACACTAACGGAGTTCAGAGAATGTGATGTTTCACCAATTGTATGCCACACTGGATTTCTATAATCTAGAGCGAACATGGTCCACACATTTTTTTTCGGGAAAGGTATTTTACAATATCTTATAGAGTTATTTTTCACACCACAATCTACATGGGGTCGACGGCTTTACTTCATCTTCGAAGGAAGTTGTGCTATCGATTTTGTATTGCTCATGAATAATCTGTTGAACCTCAACTGGGATTGAACCCACACACATCAGGTCTTGAGGCGAGTACTTTTCACCAAGACAATCTATTTCAACTCTTTTAACATTATATAGATAAAATTTTAGTACGGTATTATTTTACTACCAATTTGCCAATAGTTATTCACTCGTGATGTGTTTTATACAACGTATCTCTATCTAGGAACCTTTCAAAGTAGATCCAATTAAAAATTATATATGCAGAAGTTGATAAAAGGGCCAAAAGTAGGTATAAATGGCTGCCATATTTTTAACAAAATGGTCTATGTAAAATTTAGTACGCCTATATGTTAACCGGATGTCCGAGCTATGTCTATGCGAAATTATAGCACAATAATTCTGGTGGTTTTTGCATTAAAGAGTAACAGTCACACAATTTTATATATATATAAAATTAGTTAAAATTCATGAAAGTGACTTGGAAAAGGCATTAAATTTATTGAGGGTGGTATGGAGGCGGAATGGACCTTAATATTATTGTGTCCAAAACTAAGCTGATAATATTTGATAAGGACTGATCGAGAAATGATTTTCAGTTAAATATAAATGGAAAACTGTTAAAACAAGTGAATGATTTTGTTATCTGGTGCCGAATATTGTAAAATTTGTGAATCGACAGAGGGTGAATGAATCTTAGAGAGTAGTTGGATTTATGTAGACGACTACAAATAAAGAAGCATTATCGAGATCGAAGACGGCAGTAGGAAAAGTGTGTTAACGCCAACAGTACTTTAAGGATGTGAAGTTTAGATTTGTCAAGAGTAACACAAGAGCAAGGTAAATGCGGTTAGATTGATATATCTAACAAATGTATGTGAAAAAACTCCTATGGATGGAGTTCGTAATGATTGGGAGCTGAAGGAGTGCGGTTTGAAAGAAAATCCAATGGTCAATGTGAAAGAAATTCTTGCGTTGGTTTGGGCGTGTTTTATATATTTAGCACGCGTCTTACTACCCGTTCGGGTTATACGCTTTAAGTACTAATTACGTTAATGAATTTAGGAATTGGGAAGGTTGAATTAGAGGAAGTAAACCCGCATTTGCGTGGAGGGAGAGTGGAAAACCATTTAGTAAAAACCACCCCCAGTTCACCCGACCGAGATTCGAACCTCGATCTCCCCGTCCTCAGCAGTCGATCTCAGCACGACAAGCGCGTTAGCCAACTACGCCACCGAGGCGGGTTTTTGGGCGTGTTGATCGAATAATGAAGCAAATATATGAAGGTAGAATGTGTGGATCAAAAGGAAGTGGTAGGCTATGTAAGACGTGGTTAAATTTCATAGGCGAATGAGTAAAAATGAGAAACATTATGAGTTTTAAGAGTAAAAGATCATGTATTACTTGGTGTGTGAATGTTGTTGAAGCTCAAGGAGAATCTAGGGATAATGGAAGTGTGAAGAAATTTATAGAGGATAGAAATAAGTATGTAGCTGTTTTTTGAGCCATATGCATAATTTTTTTTCCTGACCTGTAAGCCGTATGGGAGGGCTGGGATTGGGTATAAATGTATGTTTAATTCTATTTTGTTAAATTTCCTTAATTCACAGACACATTTTGTTAATAAAATAATAATATAAATAAGAATTATATATCAACTAACATTCCCGTTAGTTAGTGCTCCAGTCATGGAAGGTCCTAGGATGCTAAATATGGATATAAGCGTTGTTGAAATGGCGTTGATAGTCCCAGCAAAGTTGGGGGAAAGGTCAATATTGTTGATCAGGCCTCCACCGAATAACGCTCCGGTCAATATCAAGGTCAATACCAAAAGCACAGTAATGGTCGTCGAATCGCATCCAACCAGGGTGATTGTTATCATGCAGAGTGCTGGTCCAATCATCGCTGAAATTAGTGTTTAAAAAAAATCATCAGTGACTTTAAATTTAATAGTATTTTTCAAACCATATTAAGATGGTGATTCTATTCTAAACACAACAATGTAAGACATTATTTTACTAAAGTAATGTAATGTGATATGTAAGGAAACCAAACTCAAAATATATGTAGGTGAGGCCGTTTTAGAAAACCAATGACTTTCTTTTTAAATTTCTCTGTTCACATTATGTATAAAGCTAACCTGAAAGGATGGTGTGAATAAAAAGTATGGTAGGTGACCTGGTGGTCTAGGGGTAAGGTGTCAGACTTCTGTGCTAGCGGCCAGGGTTCAATCCTCGGTCCCGGCACAGATTTATCTGATTACCAAACCCTTCCTTCACCTCTGACAAGACATCTTGTGAATGTGGGGAATGCCAGGCCTCCACCGTGGTTCGGATTCCACGTCAAACTGTAGGTCCTTCATTTCATCTCACAATCACCCTACCATTACACATTAGCGTAAGTGCGTAGTATAACCCGAATGGGCAGTAAGACGCGGTGATAATAATAATAATAATAATAATAATAATAATAATAATAATAATAATAAAGTATGAAGAAATAAAGAGTGATGTTCAGCTAATTTCCATCAAGGCCTAACCTAACTACTCTTTCAGGTTGACTTTCTTGACTATTTATAGCTTACATTATATTATTTTAGTGTGTTTCTATACATTTATAAGTCACTAGGCTGTATTTTTTTAATAGTTGTAGTAAAATAACATTTTTTCCTCTCAAGTAATTAGGGAGTGTCAAGGAAATCTTAGGTCTTCTTTTAAAAGGTTATGGTTAAATAAGTTCTTGTGACAGCATGTATCTTTGTGGAGTATTGAAGAGCCATTACTAAGATAAATTAATTTAAAATTAGTTTATTAATATTATTTTAAATTAAATTTGATATGTTTTTAAAAATGACTCTACCAATTTGGTTTAAAATGGGTACCGGGAAATTTTTTCACAATATAGGCCTAAATAATGTTATATATTTGTTTTCAGGTTAACCAATCAAACCCTAGATTAAAACCAAGCCTGTTTTTTTAAAAGGCGTGTGAAGATTCTTGGTGAGGTAATCTACTATAGTAAAATTTATGTTTTTAGTTGAGTAACAGAATGTTTTGACTTGAGCAGGAAAAATCCACGAAAGCTCCAATTAATGCCCAGGTTTAATGTCTTCCTTAAATCTTATGTATTATATTGATGTATCAAATATAGGTTATCTTAATAGGAAAATTAGTTGAATATGTAATCAGACATGTTTAAATTATAGGTTCTTGTTTCATTCACCCATCACTACTTGTTCTCGTATTGTATAAATTGACTAAAAATTAACTTATTATGATGTGCGGGTTCAACCCTGGACCTCGGCCTCTTTTCGGTTAAAAACTCCTACACTATATCTTTATCGATATTTTTGTTGACGTCTTGATCAGAAAGTCATTTCTACACTTGCGATGTGTGCTCATATTCAAGTAGAGAGTATGTAAGTACAACATTGGTATGTTTCTAAATATGATACAACCTATGATGGCAGAACTTTATGCAAGATGGCGGGTGAAGAAATGGAAAAAGCATTTACAACTTAATTGTCGTCCATTGTCATAGCTCAGTTGGCAGCGTGTCTGTATATTGGGTTCAATTCCTAGCATGGTTAAAATTTATCATTGATGAAAATATGGGTTCACCCTTTCATATTGATAAATTGATGGCAAGGGCCGAATGTTGTGCAAGGCCTAGTCTTAAGTTAGATTATAAGGCATATGAAGCTACGACAGGCCTAGCCAGCCGGTAGTGGAAAATATATGGCTTGAATAAAAAAAAAGTGACTCAGGCCAAAGGTTGGAAACAGAAATGGATGAAACTGTCCTCTAATTAAAAGGGGTGGGGGTTCCAGTGACTAAAACGCGGAATTTTTGAAAATTGAATACCCCTAAAAGCTATTTTGAGAGGTACTCATCTGGAAACATTTTGAAAATTAGACTCCTCTCCAAGAATTTTATAGTTATCTTCCCCCAGAAATTCTTTGAAACTTGGATAGCCTTAGAATATATTTGAAGTGGTCTTTGGAAAATTTTTGAACATTGGATGTCACTACAAGCTATATTTTAGAATGATTTTTCCCTGTATTGCCTTTTAATTACCCACAGACGGCAACATCCAAGCACTTTTAGGGGTATTTTTCCCGCTCTACAAAATTCAAGCATAATTGCCGGTTTTCCTGGCTTTTCTGATCAGTTTTTAATTTAAAAATATTTAAAACAATTTAGTAACTGATTTTTTTTTAAATTATAACTTTTTTTAGCTAAAATGATTTTGTTAAAATTGGTGTTTGGGATATACTTTTCATTATAATTTATAATGTTTATTTAATTTTTAAACACAAAATTTTAAAGGTAGTTTCTTAGGTACGAATTTGAAAGGAATTGAAATTTTTCAAAAACTACCCTGAATATTTAGTTCAAATTAGATATTTTGGAATTGTTTTTGATGATAAATAATAATGTATTTTTATATTTACAAATTAAAAATAAATTGAGGGTAGTTAACAAATAACTTATTTTTGAATATTGGAAATTTGTAAAAATAGTTTAACATTATTATTATTATTATTATTATTATTATTATTATTATTATTATCACCACGTCTTACTACCCGTTCGGGTTATACGCACTTACGCTAATGTGTAATGGTAGGGTGATTGTGAGATGAAATGGAGGACCTACAGTTTAACGTGGAATCCGAACCACGGTGGAGGCCTGGCATTACACACATTCACAAGTCATGATTAATACACGTCTTGTCAAATATGTTAACAATGTTGTTTGAAATCCATATATGAAGAGGCTTAACTGTGCTTAGAAACATATATAAAAAAAGAAAATATCTGTTTTATAGAATCTGTTAAAGTAGGTATTTTATCATTAGATAAACAAAACTTTCCCAATTACACTTTAATCAAGTCTTAGCCTATGCTATTAGGATAATGCAGAAAATTAAGTAAGAGTTGACATTAAACGGTACAATGCTGCTATTAGGGTACAAAGATGATTATTTAATTTTGTTAGGTAATAGTAAGGAAGCTGTTTCAAGAAGTTCAAACATTTTACCAGAGGCTATTAAGGAAATAGATTTAGAAGTGTACGCTGAAAAGACTAATTATATGATAACACAGATTGAGGACGATAATTTATACATTACAGTAAACAACATATCATTTGATAGAGTTAATGGATTCAAATATTTAAGAACAATTTTAACTAGCGATAACAATATTAAATTGGAAATTAAGAAAATAATAAAGTCGGGAAATTCTTGTTACTACTCGGTCAGTAAGTTGTTGGCGTCTCGCCTGGTGTCAAGAAATGTAAAAATCAGAATATACAAAACCATAATTTTACCTGTTGTTCTCTATGAGGTGAAACGTGGATTTTTACCTTAAATTACGAAAATAAATTTAGGGTGTTCGAAAACAAGGTGCTTAGGAATATAGTTGGTCCAAAAATATATGACGATAGTGGGTAGTGGTTGAGGCTACATAATGATGAGCTGCATGCCCTGTACTTATCACCAGACATTGTTAGGATAATAAAATCTCGCAGGCCACGGTGGGAAGAACACACATCGAGAATGGGATATTCTAGAACAGCGTTCAGGGTATTGAATGGCAATATTAGAATGTACCTGAAAGAGCTTGGGTATAATGAGGTGTACTGGATAGAACTAGCTCAAGATAAGGATAGGGTGTAACGAGGTGTACTGGATAGAACCAACTCAAGATATGGATAGTTGGCGTACTCTTGTGAGTGCGGCAATTAACTTTCGAATTCCTAATGTCATCGAGTTCAAATATATGTTTACTGTAATGTATATTTGGTATTCTGCAAAGTGTGAATACATTAAACCTTTTAAATATTTTTTCAATGTTTTTCCAATGAACTGTCAAAGAATTTGCGATAAATCTATCCGTTCTATTTTAAACTTACCAACGCCGTTTAAAACCTTGTACATTAACAGTTTAGACTTATAATGCCTCTTTAGAAACCATTGGGATACAAAACCATACATTAGATTGGCCCCGGTGCCAAACAGGTATGGTAGTGCAGACAAATAGCCACTCTGTAAAAAAAAAAGACATACCAACATTATTAAAAAAACAACCAAATTATTGTTTCACTCTTTTAACTGATGAGATAGCACATCCATTCTGCTCCATATTGAGTGAGAATGACGATTTATTATTATGGTATCAAAAGAAATGATTTGGGATTTAAAGTATTTGTATATAATATTGCAGAGGTAGGTAAAGTTTAACTTGTCATGGAAATCTATATAGAGACGCCATACATATAAAGGATGTTCGGAAACTCATAGCCCAAACTTCACTTATAGTTTGTTTGAAGCAAAAGTAACACTAATCCCATACATTTACATCCGACAAACTATGCTATTACCATTAAATTATGTTCAAAGTTTCGGCGTACAGTGCCTGGAGAGCAAAGTTGTTCAAGCATGCGTGTACAACAAGTTGCATAGGAGCTAGGCGCGTGGTAATACACAACTCAACATCTTGGAGCATGGCAGCATAAGATACAACAATTAATAGTAAACAACACACCGGCCCATCTAGAACTGTGGATACGTTCTGAGGATCGTCATTAAAGGTCCTACATCACTGATAGTGCTTGCCATTATTACATTTGAGTGGCGTGCGCCTAACTACTATGCAACTTGTTGTACACGCATGCTTGACAGCTATGCTACCCGGCCGTATAGACCGAAACTTTGACCACAATTTAATGGTATTAGCATATTTTTCCGGATGTACGTGTTTAAGGACTTTGTACTCCTTTTGATTCAAACAAAGTATATATGCAGTCTGGGCTATACGTTTCCAAGCATTCTGTATGCACACACACAAACACACACACATACATACATATATATATATATATATTTAACACCGCGTCTTACTATCTGTTAGGATTATACGTTTATGCACTAATTACACTAGGGGTTTTAGGTATTAAGAAGTTTATATTTAGAGGAAGTGTACCCGCATTTGCATTGAACGAGGGTGGAACTTTATTTGGAAAAACCCCCCTTAAGTACATCTGACCGAGACTCGAACCTCGATCTCCCCATCAACGGCAGTCTAATATTACACGAGAGTGTCACCTTAGAACATGCGGACACCGAAGCGGGTTTAAATGATGTTTTTAGCTTCATTATCTGTGTATATAATAATTATATGTACCTGATTGATATCGAAGTGCAAGATCTTGTTCATATAGGTCGGGAGTACTGTCATCAATATGTTGACCACCCAGAGTACGCTGACGTTACTCGTGATGTAAGCCCAAACAGATAGAGAGGTGAAAATTTCAAGCCAAGGGACATCAAAAGACACCTTTAATAAGAAATATTTGTCGAGTGACATGTCTATTTTCATCTTTTAAATGGTAATTTAATAATAATAATAATAGTAATAATAATAATATATATAATTTACCATCATAGTACTGTGGTCTTTAAGGCGATAAGCTAATAATAATAATAATAATAATAATAATAATAATAAGTTCAGGGTTTTTCCTGCCAGAACGCACTGAAACATCGTTCCGGAAACTTTTTGGTCTACCCCCAACCACAAAAAAAAAAAAAAAATGTAAAGGATTTTGAAAAAAATTAATATTTTTTTTTCCTCGAAAATATTAAAATATAAATTTGTACCGTAATAATTAGCACGCCTTGTGACAGCTTCTGATATTACCGAAACCAGTTTATTGTTTATTAAGGAAGAAGTGAATATTTGAGGTTGTTCTCACTGTATTAAGTGAGAAATTGTGCGGTTCGTGTCCATTTAGAGGATAAGTTTTGTGTTCATTTTGGTAGAGTTTTTTTTTATCTTGTGATTGGTGAATTTTTAAAGTTAATATCATATTATAAAACATTGGTTTACTGTTCTTGTCTTTTAATTCAACATTAAAATGGACCTAAGAGTGTAATGAGGTGGACTGGATAGAACTAACTCAAGATAGGGATAGGTGTCATACTTGCAATGAACATATGGTCTATAATGCAATATATTAAGTAAGAAGATCTTTAAATCTCTAGTGTTTGATGTATAATTGTAGTTTCTATAAATGATGATTACGGATTCATAGTGTATTTGCTAATAAGTTCTCACAATCTAGCCTATAATGATCCGTGTTTTTGAAGAAATATCACGAATTTTCTCTGTCAAAAAGGAAAATAATAACGTCATGGTTTTGTTTTTCTCCTAGTAAGAAGTATAAATTAGTTGAATATGAAGGTAAAGAAGTCTCAATACATGTTTCACCACAGACAATCGACATAAAATACACCCTGACCCACTAGACAAACCCATTAAATAAGTCATAGACTTTTCAAATTGGAATTCACTTAACGTGTTGGATCTGGCGGCCAGTGTATGGAGAACAAACACATCTATCAAGGCTCCTTCAACCCATCATGGATATGTACAATCAAGTATAGCCACGTGCCTAAACGTGTGCAGCGAACAATTTATAGGGACCGAGATCGAAACAAAAAGAGTGCTGATCCATGCTATAATTTATTAAAATCAATGAAGAAAATTTTTTTCTCTCGTACAAACCTCAATCTTGCATTTCCCCATAAGTGTAAGTAAAACTAAGTTTTATTCAGTAATGGGTTATTTAATAAGTTGAAAAAATTGAAGGGAGGTTGAGGGGAGACGCAGGTAAGGCAACCGTTCTAGTCATAGGGATTGCTTTAAAACATATTGAGTAGGCCTAGGTATTTGATATGAGTTCCATCACCCTTTACCCAGAAAAAAAAAGGCCTGATAAAGATAAAGCTAACACTATCGTCTAATAAATGTAAACTGATAATAACAAAACTTCTTTGTCAACATCGTCATAGCGATAAACTAATTTTAATAAAATTACTGCAAAATATAGTTATTATTATTATTATTATTAGCACCACGTCTTACTACCCGTTAGAGTTATACACACTTACACTAATGTGTAATGGTAGGGTGATTGTGAGATGAAATGGAGGACCTACAGTTTAACGTGGAATTCGAACCACGGCGGAGGCCTGGCATTCCACACATTCACAAGTTGTGATTAATACACGTCTTGTCAGAGGTGAAGGAAGGGTTTGGCAATCAGATAAATTTGTGCCTGGACCGAGGATTGTACCCCGGACCCTCAGCACAGAAGTCCGACACCTTACCCCTAGACCACCAGGTCACCGAATGGAGTTACAGCCAATCAGTCCGTCATCTATCCAGACACGGACAACACTATAGTTTGCTTGTACTGTGTTAAATGTACCGGCTATTTAATAAAGAATGGGGTAAGGATGGCCTCCCTTCTCGTCACTGGCTGCCCACCTGGACCTTACTCACCACGCTTACCACCACCGTGGTGAGCATATATGAGTAGATACAGAGAACTCAGTTGGTCGCGGGAGGTAGCCCAACAACGTCGTATTTTAAGCGGTAAACTAATATTGATAAAGCTACATTGTCAATATGGTAATCTTGTAAAAGAGTAACAAGCGCTAATAACAATAAATAGGAGTAAGTTATGAACATCATCAATAGTAGTCAGCGTTATATACCTTTGAGTATTCCACTATGTTCGCGTCCAAGTAGGCCTTTTCCTCTTGAGATATTCTGGGATGTTCCTGAGGAGAGTTGTAGATGAGGAACATCCAGAAAACAGACCATATGAAAGCGATCGAACCATAAATGTAGAAAACGGCCTCCCAACCAAAAGCCGTTGAAAGCTTGCCAGAAATGGCCATTGATAAGAGTATACCAACGTTGGTAGCTTAAAAAAAAGAAAAGAAGAAAAGGCGATCCAATAAATATTCGCATAAGATATATTTGAAATACCATTAATAATATTCTTAGCTCCATTAACTCATTTTAATTTGTGCTATAACTCTCCATTAAATTACATCATTTGATTCACAAAGATCCATTCTAGGTTACTATACTAGTTACCTTCTGTTTCCCAAGGCATTTGGTCTCAGGAATAAACAACATTTGTGGATTTGTGGATTTGCCATGGTGGGAATTTTTGATCTATAAACTATGTTTACAGGTTTATGTATCTAGGTTCATAGAAAATAATTTTTTTTGTTCATTCGAGTGAATACCAAATTCGCGTACTGTTAAAGGTTTTGTCAATTTTTAAACTAAGCGCAGGATCTGGTTGGAGATATCTCATCTACCTAGGCAGTCCCCTTAGAATCCCACGATTTGACGTACTAACATATTATATAAGTAGTTTGTAACTGTCAGATGATGTCCCTCTTACCCTGTACATACTTTATTTTTTATTAAAAACAACCTCAAGAATCGGAGAGATTAATTCTAGTCACTCAGTTCTGACTTTTAGGATCAGTATTAAAATTCGTGTTCTTCCCATTTCACGGAAAAGACAACACCGCTCAGCTTTCTGGGAGTTTCACTTCGTTCCTTGAGTTAGGTTCAGTACTTGGACACTGGGGAGCGTTAGTTACAGTTCTCAGTGGTAACAGCACTTATAAGTGAAACAACTCACTTTCAAATGTTTGTTGTAAAGTGGTGGTGGTCCGAACACAATACTTCAGTTACCAGCAATCTCTCTCCAACTCCCCCTCATTCCACCTTTCAATGAATTTTTTTTTAAGACACGTAACTAGTTGATGGTATTTGAAGATTGTTTACAACTAGACCATCTGCAAACATTCTCTTGAACAAAAAAAAAAGGAACATTTTATTTAAAGTTTTCTTTGTAATTTGCAGTATGAATAGGTTTGTTTTTAGGTCTGTTTATGGAAGGGGGGAGCCGCTACCTGAACCTATATTTGTGAAAGCCGGATCATTTACTTTTTGTTTGTTCTCTAGTAAAACCATATTTAAAGTGAATTATTTAGTTTTATAAATGTTTGCTTAGTAGTGTTATCACTTGGGACTGCTCGTAGCGATCCTAGTGTTGAAATACTCAAGTTCTCCCAATGAGCGCAGCCATTTTAACCCGGAGGTTATGGGTCTGGTGTTTACTTCCCTGTGTCCCAGATATACTTAGGGTTATTGGGGGTAAGGGGAGGATTTTTAGACTGCTCATGTCATCCTATCTCAATACGAAAGCTAATATTTATTTCCTTAAAATTCACCCTTTCCACTATTAGTTCTTAGATTGAAGTGAGTAATAACAGTCACCTTAGCTCAGTCGGTAGCGTGTCTACTAATAATTACGGTTTTTATTTCCTGAACAGATAAAAATGGTATCAATAGTGAAATTGAGGAAGTGAGAATTTTAATGGGGTCAAGTGCCATGATTAACAAAAACAAAAATCATGTGGGGTATCCCAACTATTAGCTTAAGCTGTTAATTTGGCAGATTAGTTTTTGAATACTTACTTACTTACTCTATGTCACTAGGAAACTGAAAGTTTATTGCCACACTTACAAACGTACACCACCAATTCATATATTGAACAAGCTAGTTCTATCCATTCCACCTTATCACACCCTATCCCCATCTTGAGATAGTTCTATCCAGTCCACCTAATTACACCCTATCCCCATCTTGAGATAGTTCTATCCAGTCCACTTAATTACACCCTATCCCCATCTTGAGATAGTTCTATACAGTCCACTTAATTACACCCTATACCCATCTTGAGATAGTTCTATACAGTCCACTTAATTACACCCTATACCCATCTTGAGATAGTTCTATACAGTCCACTTAATTACACCATATACCCATCTTGAGATAGTTCTATACAGTCCGCTTAATTACACCCTATCCCCATCTTGAGATAGTTCTATACAGTCCGCTTAATTACACCCTATCCCCTACTTGAGATAGTTCTATACAGTCCACTTAATTACACCCTATACCCATCTTGAGATAGTTCTATACAGTCCACCTAATTACACCCTAACCCCATCTTGAGATAGTTCTATACAGTCCACTTAATTACACCCTATACCCATCTTGAGATAGTTCTATACAGTCCACCTAATTACACCCTAACCCCATCTTGAGATAGTTTTATACAGTCCGCTTAATTACACCCTATCCCCATCTTGAGATAGTTCTATACAGTCCACTTAATTACACCCTATACCCATCTTGAGATAGTTCTATACAGTCCACCTAATTACACCCTAACCCCATCTTGAGATAGTTCTATACAGTCCGCTTAATTACACCCTATACCCATCTTGAGATAGTTCTATATGGTCCACTTAATTACACCCTATCCCCATCTTGAGATAGTTCTATACAGTCCGCTTAATTACACCCTATCCCCATCTTGAGATAGTTCTATCCAGTCCGCTTAATTACACCCTATCCCCATCTTGAGATAGTTCTATAGAGTCCAATTAATTACACCTTATCCCCATCTTGAGATATTTCTATACATTTCACCTAATTACATCCTATCCCCATCTTGAGATAATTCTATCCAGTCCACCTAATTACACCCTATCCCCATCTTGAGATAGTTCTATACAGTCCAATTAATTACACCCTATCCCCATCTTGAGATAGTTCTATACAATCCACTTAATTACACCCTATCCCCATCTTGAGATAGTTCTATACAATCCACTTAATTACACCCTATCCCCATCTTGAGATAGTTCTATACAATCCACTTAATTACACCCTATCCCCATCTTGAGATAGTTCTATACAATCCACTTAATTACACCCTATCCCCATCTTGAGATAGTTCCATCCAGTCCACTTAATTACACCCTATCCATATCTTGAGCTAGTTCTATCCAGTCCATCTCATTACATCCTATTCCTATCTTGAGCTAGTTCTATCCAGTACATCTCATTACACTCTATCCCCATCTTGAGATAGTTCTATACAGTCCACCTAATTACACCCTATACCCATCTTGAGATAGTTCTATACAGTCCGCTTAATTACACCCTATCCCCATCTTGAGATAGTTCTATCCAGTCCATTTAATTACACCCTATCCCCATCTTGAGATAGTTCTATACAGTCCGCTTAATTACACCCTATCCCCATCTTGAGATAGTTCTATCGAGTCCACTTAATTACACCCTATCCCCATCTTGAGATAGTTCTATACAGTCCACTTAATTACACCCTATCCCCATCTTGAGATAGTTCTATCCAGTCTACCTCATAACACCCTATCCCCATCTTGAGATAGTTCTATACAGTCCACTTAATTACACCCTATCCCCATCTTGAGATAGTTCTATACAGTCCACTTAATTACACCCTATCCCCATCTTGAGATAGTTCTATACAGTCCACTTAATTACACCCTATCCCCATCTTGAGATAGTTCTATACAGTCCGCTTAATTACACCCTATCCCCATCTTGAGATAGTTCTATACAGTCCACTTAATTACACCCTATCCCCATCTTGAGATAGTTCTATACAATCCACTTAATTACACCCTATACCCATCTTGAGATAGTTCTATACAGTCCACTTAATTACACCCTATCCCCATCTTGAGATAGTTCTATACAGTACACTTACTTACACCCTATCCCCATCTTGAGATAGTTCTATCCAGTCTACCTCATAACACCCTATCCCCATCTTGAGATAGTTCTATACAGTCCACTTAATTACACCCTATTCATATCTTGAGCTAGTTCTATCCAGTCCATCTCATTACATCCTATTCCTATCTTGAGCTAGTTCTATCCAGTACATCTCATTACACTCTATCCCCATCTTGAGATAGTTCTATACAGTCCACCTAATTACACCCTATCCCCATCTTGAGATAGTTCTATACAGTCCGCTTAATTACACCCTATCCCCATCTTGAGATAGTTCTATACAGACCACTTAATTACACCCTATCCCCATCTTGAGCTAATTCCATCCAGTCCACTTAATTACACCCTATCCCTATCTTGAGCTAGTTCTATCCAGTCCATCTCATTACATCCTATTCCTATCTTGAGCTAGTTCTATCCAGTCCATCTCATTACATCCTATTCCTATCTTGAGCTAGTTCTATCCAGTACATCTCATTACATCCTATTCCTATCTTGAGCTAGTTCTATCCAGTCCATCTCATTACATCCTATTCCTATCTTGAGCTAGTTCTATCCAGTACATCTCATTACACCCTATCCCCATCTTGAGATAGTTCTATCCAGTCCACTTAATTACACGCTATCCCCATCTTGAGATAGTTCTATACAGTCCAATTAATTACACCTCATTCCCATCTTGAGATAGTTCTATACATTTCACCTAATTACATCCTATCCCCGTCTTGAGATAGTTCTATACAGTCCGCTTAATTACACCCTATCCCCATCTTGAGATAGTTCTATCCAGTCCACTTAATTACACCCTATCCCCATCTTGAGATAGTTCTATACAGTCCGCTTAATTACACCCTATCCCCATCTTGAGATAGTTCTATAGAGTCCAATTAATTACACCTTATCCCCATCTTGAGATATTTCTATACATTTCACCTAATTACATCCTATCCCCATCTTGAGATAATTCTATCCAGTCCACCTAATTACACCCTATCCCCATCTTGAGATAGTTCTATACAGTCCAATTAATTACACCCTATCCCCATCTTGAGATAGTTCTATACAATCCACTTAATTACACCCTATCCCCATCTTGAGATAGTTCTATACAATCCACTTAATTACACCCTATCCCCATCTTGAGATAGTTCTATACAGTCCACTTAATTACACCCTATCCCCATCTTGAGATAGTTCTATACAGTCCACTTAATTACACCCTATCCCCATCTTGAGATAGTTCTATACAGTCCACTTAATTACACCCTATCCCTATCTTGAGCTAGTTCTATCCAGTCCATCTCATTACACCCTATCCCTATCTTGAGCTAGTTCTATCCAGTCCATCTCATTACACCCTAACTCTTTCAGGTCCATTCTAATATTACTTTCCGACCTGCATCTAGGCCTTCCCAATGGTCTCTTCCCATTGAGCTTGCCAGTCAGTCAGTAACTTGAACACGGTTATATATCCTCCCATTCTCGCTACATGTCCAGCTCACCCACCGTAATCTACGAGATTTGATTACTCTAACAATGTCCTGTGATAAAACCAGGGTATGTAATTCATCGTTATGTTACCTCTTCAACTCATCCCATTTTGTACCAAATATCTTCCTAAGAAAATGGTTTTCGAACACCCCAAATTCGTATTCGTCACGTAAGTTAAGAGATCATGTTTCACACATATTGAGAACAACCGATTAAAAATATTGTTTTGTATATTCTTAGTTTTACATTCATGGACAGCTGGTGAGATGTCAAAAACTTACTGACCGAGTAATAGCATACATTTGCGACTGCATTCTTTTCCTAATTTTCAATCTAATATTGTTATTTGTGGCTAGATAAAATTGTTCATAAATATTAAAACTCATTTACTTTGTCAAATGATATGCTGTTCTAAATAATCTCTAAATTATTGTCTCCAATCTGTATTATCTGTGTATTATTTTAATAATCCAAGAGAAAGGGGCGCAGGGAAGCAGAAGAGATAAGAAGATGGCGCCAACGAATACACCTGGAACTGCAAGTCCCATGGGTATTCGAGAGGAGGCCTTCTAATGAAGAACGTGTAGCGATTAAAAAATGAATTGTATTCAATGTATAATTAATGTTCTGTAACCTGTCTTTTCCCTCAATAAATAGAAATGGGCCCCCAAAAGAAGCCCGGGTAATCCCTCTCGCTTTTCGGCTCGTCCCGAGGACGTTCCCAGGCTCCTTTTGTACCGATATGCCGCCATTAGGCTCATGGTTATAAAAGCGCGAGGGCACAGTGATCGGGACTCAGTCGGACAGCGGGAGGGCCCCCAACAACCTACCTGGGACATCCAAATACACTAATAGCTTCAGGTTGGAGAATAAGGTCGTGTATCCGCATTTGCGTGAAGTGTTGAACCATTTGGGGGGGGGGGGGTAAGGGGGAGAGGAACGGTTGGACCCCAACCTTCCTGTCACCCAGCATACCAGACAGACACGAAATTGGTACTTCCTTTAATTAACATGTTCATTTATATTGATATATGTAGAATGCTTACAGGAAAATACGAATCCAGTGAAAAGTCCTCTTTCAGCAGGAACAACCCATTTAGTAAATAATGTATTGATTCCAACTCCATAAGAGCCCTGAAATCAGAATACTTTTATTAGTTGGTCGGAATATTTCGAAATCAGGCGAGTCTCACAAAATAAATGTTTAAAAATACATTCTGATTTAGTTGTAGGCTTAGTCATTTAATTGATAGTATGGTTATATCTTCTTTTTTATTCCCTTCTCCTTATTTTATATACTTTTCTTCTATGATGACATGTTTCGGTGATTTTTCCACCATCTTCAAGTTTTATTTTTTTTATTAAAGATGATTGATTTTACTTCATACTATTGAGAAGATTGTGAGAAAAAAAATCACAAACTATCCAATAGTATGAAATAAAAATCAATCGTCTTTAGTAAAAATTAAGACTTGAATATGGTGAAAAATCACGCTGAAACATGTCGTCATTGAAGAAAAGTATATAAAATAAGGAGAAGGGAATAAAAAAGAAGATACAAACTTTCTATCAATTATTATTACTCCTTACCAAATAGACATGAACATTATTAGAAATTATTAATTTAAGTTAAGATATATTCATAAATATTACTTAAGCATATTTTAAACATTTGATTTAACTAACTTTAATAAATATCTTAGGCTATGATAACATTATTTATTTATATTGTTGTTGTTATCAATAATTTTAACATTACTTACCCGCTTCAGTGGCCCTATGGTCTAAGGTGTAACTATCGTGTTAGATTATCCTGCTGATGACGGGGAGATTGGGGTTCAAATCTTGGCTGGGTCTACTAAAGGCGGTTTCTCCGAAATGGTTTCCCACTCTCATTCCAGGCAAATGTGGTGTATTACCTTTAAAATGCTTCCTTCCTTATCCCTATTCCATTAAAGTAGGGTCAAATTATCATAAATATGTATAACATTAACAAGGTGTTTAAAAAACTAATCAAGAAAAAATATAGCCTATTTGTTCCAACTAAATCGCTTAAGCTATATATATATACATATATATATACATATATATATACATAATATATATACATATATATACATATATATACATATATATACATATATATACATATATATATATAATATATATATATAAGAAATTATATGTTTATCAAATATATATATATGATAAACATATAATTTCTTTTCACCGTGTCTCACTGAGTGTTCTGTTTATAAGAAATAACTAGTTACGCTATGGTTTGAGAGATGAGGAGGCTTAACTTAGAGGGAATGTATCCCCATTTTCTTGGAGTAAGAGCATAAAATCACTTCTGAATAAACACCCTCAGTACACCCAACTGGAATCTCCCTATCATCAGCAGTCACGTTTATTGTGAGAGTGGCGTCTTAGACTATGCAGCCACTGAAGATGGTATAATCCTAGAGTTGAAAATACATAATGATTTCTGAAGATTATCAAAGAAAGTTCAATACTTTTTTTTTTTACAATTCGAGATGAAATAATCACCCACAAATAGGTAATTATAAGGATCTAAAGGACTTACCCCAAAAATACCCTGAAGTATACGTAGCGCTATCAAAGCCACGTAGCTCCAACGAGCTGCCACAGGGACATAATAAGTTGAGCAAGGCTGCAATCCCAACACCAGGTCCACAGATGATCCTTGGACCAAATATCTCGGCTAGACGAGCTCCTATCAGACACGTAGCCAGCTCACCATACGTCATACCCACCAATACTTGACTCTGGATGACAGAGTCCCAGTCAAAATCCCCCGTCTGTAAGTCACAAAGTTTTATCATGTGAACATATTATTCTTGGATCAAATATATCGGCCGAAAGAGGTCCTTTGTAACAAATACACAACCAGGTCACCATTCATCGTGCCAACCAAGATTTAGATTTGGGTGAAATAGTTCCAGTCGAAGTCCTTCATCTGTAAACTACAAATTGTTATCATGCTCAAGATATCAACATCCAGTCAACAGATGATTCTTGGACCAAATACCTCGGCCAGATGAGTTCCTATCAGATACACAACCAGTTCACCATGTGTAATGCCAACAAATATTTAGCTTTGGAGGTCAAAATCCCATTCAAAGTCCTACAACTGCAAGCTATAAAGTTAACCATGTGCATTATGCCATCATAAATTCCACAAAGGACCCCAGGACGAAGCATACTAGCCAAATAAACTCCCACAATACAGTTGACTCACTATTCTCTGAGATGTCATAGCTATCAGCATATGATTTTAGATCCGGGAGCTTTCCTCGAAAGAGATGATATAAATTTTAACTTTTAGCCAGAAAAGATATCTTAACAGGAATTAGGTCATTGTAGACAGGCACTAATTCCAGTGTATTGCAAGCCTTGAAAAGACAGCTTCACATTTCTGCCGCCACAATGTCTCTCTACTAATTTATCGGCAAAACATAATTTGGGCAAAGAGATTCAAGGAGATTAAACAAAATCATTTGAAAATTACCAATAGAAGCTAATAACAGCAAAAGGTCAACATAAAAAAAGGTACTTGTCCTGCGCTGAAGCAGTTTATATTGACGAACAAAATGGAGAAATATTCACACCAACAGGCTAAGGAAAAGGGGATTACAACTTTAGAGGAAATATACCCTCATTTGCTTTGTGAGGAAAACCATTTCAGAACACATGGCCGGGATTTGAACTCTGGCACATCAACCATCAACAACAAACTGGACATGATGAGACTGACGCCTTTGATTACGTGTTTATTTTCACATGTGGACTATTTTTGTCAAATTTAACTGCTCGGGATGAGTTGGGTAATGTTTGTGGAAAGTACACTTGCACCAGTGGCCAAACAGTCCAAGGCGTCAAACTATCAATGAACTTGGGTTGCTGGTGAGGAGGAGGATAAGGTCCTAAGTGGTTAACCTAAATGCAATTATCACTGTTGTTTTTCCATAAGATTTGGTATCAAATGCGGGTGCATTTTTAAAACTCCATTTTTACCATAAATATACTGTTTATTTAAAGTGTTGTTACTAATAGGGCCTAATATAAAGGGAGTGTATTGACATCAGTGGGGAAAAGGTAAGCTAAAACTTTTACTCGAATGTGGAACGCGAACGCCGATGCATGCGGCTGGGATTCAAAGCCCCAACCTTCCTGTTGACCGATTGCAACTTGAGTCCAACTCATAATACCATACTAACACATGTCGGAATATATTATAAATGTACATATGAGTAGTAGAGATATGTGGAGCTTCAAAACTTTGACTTTTCTTGGAAAAATTACCATCTTCATCTCCACTCCGAAAAACAAGTCTCGGCCTCGACAGCTACGAAGCTTAACTAATCAAAATATTAACAACTAAAAATATTCAAATATATGTTCAATTATTTCCATTCTTAGCTGTTTTGTGCTTTACAAATTAATATTCATATGAAAAATTTGAAGAAGTCAAAGCGCATGTTTGGACGAAAGCTTAATTTAATCGGTTTGAGTAATATAAAATTTCAAATTAATTATGCGATTACATATATATAATTTATTTTAGTGAGTAAAGTTATGAAAATAAGCACAGTATAATATTTTTTCAAGTACAAAAAAAAAATAATTAAAGCTTCTATTTAGTTTCGGAAATATTTCATTTTCAGACTGTGAGACACGTACTCCTAGGATTACGAGAAGTATTTCAGGGGATGCACAATACACCATCCACTGTGTTATATTACTCACTAAATTGTTCTTAAAAATAAGGAGTCTGCTAAACAAATAAATGAATATTTTGAAGAGATATTATCGACTTTTATAAGATTTATTTCCCTCTGTCGTGGCTTAGTTTAACATATCTCAAAAATGTTATATTAACGTTGAAACGACCATTTATATAAAGTGTCAACCATTTTAAACACATTCACTTTGAAGGGAAATATTTACAGATTCTTTATTAAACATAAACATTATATTAAAACTCACAAAGTTTAGCTTTTTTTTAGAACCGCGTCTTACTACCCGTTCAGGATATACGCTTATGTATTAATTATGCTAATGGTTTTAAGGATTAGAAAGGTTATATTTAGAGGAAGAGTAATCGCATTTGGATATAGGGAGAGTAGAGAACCGTTCAGTAAAACCCAACCTCAGTACACTCGACTGAGATTATAACCTTGATCTCCCCGTCATAGGCAGTCTAGTCTACTCGAGAGTAACCACCGGGTTAAAGTTTCTGTTAAGTTCAGTTCAATTCACCTCCACATGTGCTCCTTTGGTGGCACGATGAAGGTTTAGTTTGTAGTCAGTTACACGTCACGTGTTTTGAAATATGTCTGTGACATAGATTATTGCATCTGTTATGCAATTTCTCAAATCCATTATGCTGTCACTTTCGTTGAGTACACTTTATGATTGACATACCACTATGAGAATAAATCAAATGGGGTAGGGTCAGATGAGCGCAGAGGTCTGTGAGTTAAAACATTACGACCGATCCAACGGTGTGGGGATATTTTATTCAGGAAATATCAGATATCATAGCTCCAATGGGTTGGGACGCCATCCTGCTGAAAGATTAGGGGTGACTGCATGTCTGCATGACCTCCATATGTGGCACGGCAAAGATCTGAGGCATATCCAGGTATACCAACCACGCCATTGATGGATGAAGAATAACGGTCCAACAATCAGATTCTACCTGAAACCACACCACACATTAATTTTCGAGATATCGTTCACGTGTTCTTAGACTACACGCGGGTTTTTTGATCCCCAAATTCGTACTTTGTGCCTATTCACTTTTCTTGCAATTTGAAAGGTTGCCTCGTCACAAAACATCATGTGCGATGAAAAAAGTCATCATCATCATCATCATCATCGATGAGCATGCGTTCCAGCAGAATGGTTGCAAAATATTTTCGTTTTCAGGTTTGATTTCTTTCAAAGTATTTACCTTAGAGGCGTGATAGCGTAGTAGACGTTGAAGAGCTTTATGAACAGTCAATCATTTTATTCCAAGTTCTATCGCTTATTTTATGACTGAATTCTAGGTTTTTTTTAATAGATATACTGAACATTTTACAGCCACTTCTGAGAATCCAGGATTTCCACCATCATGGCTTTTCAATACGCAACCGGACGCAAAAAAAAAAAACTAATCGCACCAGTTATTTAATGTCTTGAATGTCGGAGGGTCCTTATTGAGGAAACGAAAAACGTTTCGTCTCACCCTAGTGAACGTTTTGGTTTATGCGTACCACCATACAACCTGTGATCGCTCGGAGTCACCATTTTAGAAAATTATTACCTAAAGCGCCGCTGTGGCACGGATATGTACTACAAAATTTTCACGCGAACTTTGCTGGTCTCATCTTCTGTCTCATTCAGAGTCAAAGCTGTACAACATTAAAAATTTAAAATTTTTTTAAAAAATTCTAAACAATTTTGGAGTTTCACGGTAAAAATACTGTAAATCCACACAAATATTTTATTAAAATTTGAAAATATCTTTTACAAGATAGTTGATATTTGTCTCGTTATTTGCTTTTTTTTTAACTACGAATATATAAAAGGGGTACGTTGGTTAGGCCATGGCCCCGAAAGGAGTACGCGACTGGAGAAAGTTTGAGAAACACTGCCGTATTCAATTCGAGCTCACGTTGACACACAGACCTAGTTAATACTGTGTATTGTAATATTAGAATAATAATATGTATTGTTTTAAATAATTTAAAATATATATTTCCTGTAGATACAATTTCAAAAATCAAATTTATATTTAGTGGTTTAAAAAAACAATATACTGTAACCCGCCCCCCCCTTCATATGAATTGATAGGTTCAAATTACAATAAATAAAAGGTAGGTAAGTTACAAGAGAGTTTATTTTATTCTACAAACAACTAGCAGACATACAAGAGCGAGGCACTCTAGGAAAGTCGAGTGACTGGCCGATAAGGGCCGAAGTAAACAATAAATAAAGGGGCAAGACCCCAAGTCGTTAAGAGAAAACAGAATGATTAATACCAACGTAGTCATAATTAAATTGACCCTCGCAGAAGGCGACTAACCTAGCAGGAAAGTTAAATACAAGTAATAGGTATAGGTCTACACGACCTGGCGATGCCGACACTATATTGACATAAGTATGAAGTTTTATAATAGACTGCCATAGTAAGGCGCGACAGAGAAAATGATTTACCTAAACCTAACCTGTTACAATAGATCCCAATCAAATTAGTTCAATCTAATTATTATTATTGTAATGACCAAGGTGCTGGGTGCACGGGCTCGCGCCCCCGAGTTGAGTAACAATTTAAAAAGAATCACAATCGTAACAAATCTTTAACTTTTAGCAAGCAGAACAACTATTTTAAAATAAGTTACACGTTAAACAGAAATAAATAGCGCCCCAAGATGGCGCCATGCTAAAGTTCCAACCCGTCCGTGAGGCGGACACAACGTTAAGTACAAAGAAAAAACCTAGCGCATAAACCATAATGGCTGACAGGCAAATCCTGCAGTCTCAGAGAAATATAGCTATTAGTAATCATGATTTATATTTAAAGTTGAAACTTAAATTTTGAACAATTTAACCCAAACATAATTTAGAAAACGTCGAACAACGACCTACGTCTAAATCTAAGACAAGTGTCTCACCTAATCGAGTGCAGAGAAATGAGTGACATCACTACACAGTCCAGCCGTTATATACTGTACAAAGTCAATCACGTGTTCACAAACGGCGGGAATCACACTGTGGCGAAGGGAGAGGGGTGTACGTTGCTTCGGCAGATGTCTCGATTATTCTCGTGATAATTTCAAATCACGCGCCGGTGGATGAGTCTTGTTTCACTCGAACACAACCGTCGGCGCATACGGGTTAGCGCATCTTGACGTTCAATTGTCCGAGTCTTGCTCTAATCGGGCCTCGAGCCACGGGCGGTCAGTAAGCCGCGTGATGTTGAGTGGAGTTGAGTGTGCGAGTTTCATGAAGTCGAGATCCAGCCCAGTCAAAGGGGACCAGATCAGGTGAGCCAGATCGTCCATGTTTGCATTATGTCTGTGACAACGTCACAATGTCCCCCCTTGGACGGAGAAGAAGGACGTCCTTAGCCTTTGGTGAAGACACGGGGAGGCGCCTTCCTCGATGTTCACCGCTGACTAGAGGGTGGGTGGCGGCTCCGGTACCCTCCGAGGCCATGTTAGGTGGCCAGATGCAGGTTCGGGAGATGACGAATAACTGGACTCCGGGGGTTGACCTCTGCTTCACACGCTCACTCCAACACACCGTCATCCCGGGTTGACAGGGAGACAGCATATGCTCGTAAGGTGGCCCGCTTTAACCACCAGGGAAGCTTCATCGCCACGCCCAGCTGGGCGATCATTGACAGCCGATGAGTGTACAGGAACAAAGGAGGGAAGGAAAGGGCAGGGCAGAAAAGGGGGGGACGGAAGGCCGTATAGGTGAAGTCTCTGAGAACAAAAGTTTACACGTGAACACCACATCCAATTGTAAAGTTTATCAGTTAGCGCAGCCATCCTTGAAAGTTACTGTGGCAGTTTCGTAGCACTAACATTGTCTACCAGCACGAGTCACAGAGATACCCACAACTCTGTTTAGCGACGACTTTCCACGAATGAGGAAAGGTGGGTTTGCCGCTTCACACGCACTTAGAGGTAGTCCAGTCGGTGGGGCGAACGTTCTGCACCATGTACTTTGGACCCGACACACGCTTTATTATAAACAGTCCAACACAAGTTTCTGCCCAAAGTCATACCTAGGCCCTACAGTACTACAAATTTATCCTAACAATACCAGGGGTGGTACCCCTTCCCTTATATAAATTATATATACAACAATATAGAATACCTAGAAACATGCACTTAAGAACGCAAAATTAAATCACAAAGGTACACTTAAGCAAACAGACGACACACAGCACGGGGTCAATTGACTCATTTCCCTGCAGCCTTTAGGTGGCTGACATGTGCTCTACGTGTCAAAGATGGGTCGGATACTTCTTTTAACAATACCGAAACAGGTGTAAGAAATCTTTCAATTGACCAGGGACCACTCCACTTATAAGCCATCTTCGCCGAAGACTTGTCAGCAGCTGAGCTAAGAGGAAAACACTTGCACACAACAATGTCCCCAAGTTTAAATGGGACAGGGATACGCCCTCGGTTATAGGTGGCGGCAACCTTCCTTTGGGACTTCAGGAGGTTAGAAAAAGCTACCTCACATTTCTTTTCATAAGAACAATCACCTGCGTCATTAAGGAGTGGGTCAATATCCCAGTTAAACAATAATGGGTGGTTCAGGTCCCTATTGAGGAGGATAGAGGAAGGAGTGGCTTTGACTGACTCATGGAAAGCGGCGTTAAAAGCAATGTTCAAAACGTCTAAGTCCTGGTCCCAGTGGGTGTGATCCAGGTGGTGAAAGATCGTCAAGGCAACGTTTAGGTTACGATTAAACCTTTCTACATGGTTCGGCGATGGGTTGTACGGGCTAGTGGTAACGTGTCTTATCCCCCACGAAAAACACATATCTCCGAAAGCTTTAGAACGGAAACACGGTCCATTATCACTTACTATGACCCTTGGGGTCCCTAAAATCGCCCAAACACGCCTGCACAGAGCATTAACAGTCGTCCTTGCCTTCATGTTCCTTAGGGGATGAGTATGACGAATTTAGAGAAGGCGTCCATGGCAACGAGTATAGAGGTGTTCCCTTGGGTAGAGCGGGTAAGGGGCCGACGAAATCAACAAAAACTTTCTCCCACGGTTGCTTAGCAACATCCGCGGAGTGAAACCCTATTTTAGAATTACGCGCCGGTTTGGCCAATTGACACGGCTCACATTTGCGCACCCAATCTCTAACGTCTCTAGGCATTAAGGCCAAAAAAATTCCTTAGAAATCTTGCGTTCGGTCTTAAGGACACCGCAATGGCCGCCAAAAAGGGAGTCGTGGAAATATTTAAGTAACATAGGCCTAAGTTTCTCTGGCACAAAATATCTTATCCTACCCTTGACACGAACTACTAAGAGGTCTTTAAAAATCTCGTAGTTCCCAATCCTCTCTCCACGCTTGATCCTGTCAACGATCTGTCTGCAACACGGATCCATCAACTGATGGTCTTTGATTGAGATAAAGGATTCGGGAATCGTATGGATAACAAATAACGAGCCATCCTCCTTACATTCTCCTACAGGTTCCTTATCCTCACACATCCTAGACAAAGCGTCAGCGACAACATTAAGCTTCCCAGCAACGTGATGGGTAGTAAACTTAAACCTGGATAGCTTCCAAACCCACCGTCCAATTTTCCCTAGTTGTTTCGGGTGATTCCACATCCAGCTGAGGGCCATGTTGTCAGTGTACAACTCAAACTGGCGAAGCTCTAGATAGTCAGCGAACTTGTCGATGCCGAAGATACAGCTGAGACATTCCTTTTCATATATGCTATACTTTCTTTCGGCAGGGCTCAAAGTTCTGCTGGCGAAAGCTACAGGTCTACTTCCCTCGGAAGTCGTTTGAGAGAGAACCGCCCCTAGCGCTACAGAGGAGGCATCAACATGTAGTTGGAAAGGCAGAGAAAAGTCAGGCATGCGTAGCACGGCTGGCGACACTAGGTGGCGCTTAAGCGCAACAAAAGCCTGCTGTTGGGCAGAACCCCAAATAAAGGTGGCACCCTTTTTTTTCAAGGAGTTAAGGGGTTGGCTAAGTCAGAGAAGTTCGGGATGAACCTAGCGTAGTAGGCGCACATACCTAGAAACCGTAATACCCCTTTTATGTTTTTTGGGGCGGGAAAATCCAAGATAGGCTTAACCCGATCCGGGTCAACGAGCAGGTTACCCTCAGAAATGATATAGCCAAGATATGGGATAGATCTCTTCGCCCATGTGACTTTCTCCGGGTTTACAGTCAACCCAGCCTCGCGCAGGCGCCTCAACACTACCTCAACATGACGCAAATGGTCATCAAAAGATTTGCTGTAAACGCAGATATCATCAAGGTAGTTAAACACGAATTTGTATTTCAGGTCCGCCAAAATATGGTCTAAGACTCTACTCAACGCTTGCCCCCCGCAACTTATCCCTAACGGCACTCGGTTGAATTCGTAGACTTGCCAGGGGGTGATAAACGCGGTAAATTTCTTAGACGACTCTGAGAGAGCACATTGTAGAAAGCTCGCATTAAGGTCAATCAAGCTGTAATATTTGGCTCCGCCAAGATGTTGGAAGGCAGACTCTATGCTAGGCATGGGTATGGGTCGAACACTATTTTTTTATTAAGCTTTCTATAATCGACAATCAAGCGATGCCCATGACCTTTCCTGGGAATAATGAACGCAGGACTTGCGTATGGGGATTTGGAGGGACGAATAACCTCCTTTCGTTCCAAGTCCATGATAAGATTTCTAAATATCTCGAGTTTGGGGGGTGCACAGGAGTAGGGACCAGACCTAACAGGAATGTGGTCCTGCGCCACAATGTCGTACGGCAAAATGTCGCACTTGCCCCATCTGTCAGTGATGACGTCAGGGAATCGAGCTATCAAACGATCTATC
Source organism: Timema cristinae (assembly GCA_039000515.1). Lineage (NCBI taxonomy): Eukaryota > Metazoa > Arthropoda > Insecta > Phasmatodea > Timematidae > Timema > Timema cristinae. The sequence goes on along the minus strand of JBCFYV010000946.1, from coordinate 9,331 downwards.
GCTTCACGTTCCTCGGCAATGGGGAACAACCTGCGAGGATGGTGCCCAACACAAAACGGAATAAACAAACTAGGTTCAAAACTAAAGGATATTCCTAAGCGTCTCAGGTCAAGTTTGACTCCAGTCTCGAACATGAAGTCAGTCCCTAGAATAACATCAAAGGGAAGTTCTGGCATAACAAAGAATGGACGTTTCCAGGCAAATCTTTCTATCTTAATAGAGAGCACTACTTTACAATCGACCAAGATAGTCTGCCCATTAGCCACGGCGTAAATCTTAGGACCTATCGACCTATAATCGATTTTTGTTTTACCCTCTAACTGGCGCAAGAACTCACGGCATATAAATGAGTGACTGGCTCCAGTATCTAAAAGAGCAACACAATCCTTTTGGGCTACCTGGATCTGAACTACAGGAGTAGGAGCATGTGGTTTAATACAAGTGGGCACGACCGGACCACGACTACGAGCGCGCCCTATAAGTTTCCCGATCTACACTGTCTCTGTACGTGACCCAGTCTTCTACACCGAAAACATCTCATGCGCGAGAGGTCGCGGGGCGCACGGTTGTCAGAACCCGAAGACCTGAAGTTGTCCCTAGGAGTGTTAGCATCGCGATCGCCCGGTAGTACAGGCGCTAATGACAAGGCCGTATTCATAGGTTCGGGAGTTGAACCCGCGCGTCTGTGGTTTAATGCCGCCGGCGCATGCGCACTTAAATACTCCTGTTCGGCGAGCAGGGTGTTTTCAATCGAAGATGCTAGAGAGAAAAGTTCAAGTACCGTACAGGGCTTACATGTAAATACAAAATGTCGCCGGGTGAGGGGCGACACATTCTCAAGAATAATATCAACGATCTGACTTTCCCCCAGACCACTATTGAGAACTTGAGCTGCCTCTGTGATAGATAAAACAAAATCTCTCAACGATTCGTGGGGATATTGAAACCTGTGAATAACTTCCTTACATAACCTTTCTCTAGCCCTACTGGGTAACAGCGCTTCTAAAATGAGGTCAGTAAGTGATCTCCAAGATAAACCATTTTGAATCCCACGGGAGAACAACTGGGTTAAAAAACCAGAAGTTTTGGCCAAACACAGAATCAAAAATTCACTATCACTCGCTAACTTTAGACAATATGCTCTGTTGATCTCAACCATAAATTTAAACAGAGTAGCGTGATCTTGACCGTCGCAAACAGGGGTCCGATTCAAAATCTCCATAAGTACTTTGTTCTGACATTTAACTAGTGAAGGGGGTGGAGGAGGAGCGGTAGGCGCTAAAGGGGGTGGATTCCCATCTTCAATCCTGTCCATACCCGAGTCAGTCTCAGCCTCCCCAGTCCCGCTAATCTCCCCACATAGCTTAGATCTGAGCTCACCCACAGTAGCATTGGGAGGGAAGGAGACGCCCCTTGAAGTCAGCTCAGCTGTCAGCTCGTCCCGGCTCAGGCGGTAGACAGCAGTCTTAGATGTGGTCAAGGCGGACATAGCAGTTGCAGGAGTGGTCTCCATGGTCACGGAGTCATGAAACATAAACAAACAAGAATCAGTACAATATCAATCATCCAACAATACTGCAGACAGGCGGACCCTATTTTCTCTCCTAACTATACCTAATATCCTATTAAGTGCCCCACTCAACTCTGCGAGAGCAGAGTGGCGCAGCTTCTCTCTTGTAACCCCCCCCCCCCCCCTTCATATGAATTGATAGGTTCAAATTACAATAAATAAAAGGTAGTTAAGTTACAAGAGAGTTTATTTTATTCTACAAACAACTAGCAGACATACAAGAGCGAGGCACTCTAGGAAAGTCGAGTGACTGGCCGATAAGGGCCGAAGTAAACAATAAATAAAGGGGCAAGACCCCAAGTCGTTAAGAGAAAACAGAATGATTAATACCAACGTAGTCATAATTAAATTGACCCTCGCAGAAGGCGACTAACCTAGCAGGAAAGTTAAATACAAGTAATAGGTATAGGTCTACACGACCTGGCGATGCCGACACTATATTGACATAAGTATGAAGTTTTATAATAGACTGCCATAGTAAGGCGCGACAGAGAAAATGATTTACCTAAACCTAACCTGTTACAATAGATCCCAATCAAATTAGTTCAATCTAATTATTATTATTGTAATGACCAAGGTGCTGGGTGCACGGGCTCGCGCCCCCCGAGTTGAGTAACAATTTAAAAAGAATCACAATCGTAACAAATCTTTAACTTTTAGCAAGCAGAACAACTATTTTAAAATAAGTTACACGTTAAACAGAAATAAATAGCGCCCCAAGATGGCGCCATGCTAAAGTTCCAACCCGTCCGTGAGGCGGACACAACGTTAAGTACAAAGAAAAAACCTAGCGCATAAACCATAATGGCTGACAGGCAAATCCTGCAGTCTCAGAGAAATATAGCTATTAGTAATCATGATTTATATTTAAAGTTGAAACTTAAATTTTGAACAATTTAACCCAAACATAATTTAGAAAACGTCGAACAACGACCTACGTCTAAATCTAAGACAAGTGTCTCACCTAATCGAGTGCAGAGAAATGAGTGACATCACTACACAGTCCAGCCGTTATATACTGTACAAAGTCAATCACGTGTTCACAAACGGCGGGAATCACACTGTGGCGAAGGGAGAGGGGTGTACGTTGCTTCGGCAGATGTCTCGATTATTCTCGTGATAATTTCAAATCACGCGCCGGTGGATGAGTCTTGTTTCACTCGAACACAACCGTCGGCGCATACGGGTTAGCGCATCTTGACGTTCAATTGTCCGAGTCTTGCTCTAATCGGGCCTCGAGCCACGGGCGGTCAGTAAGCCGCGTGATGTTGAGTGGAGTTGAGTGTGCGAGTTTCATGAAGTCGAGATCCAGCCCAGTCAAAGGGGACCAGATCAGGTGAGCCAGATCGTCCATGTTTGCATTATGTCTGTGACAACGTCACAATACTATATATTTAGCTTCTGCTGCGTATCATTGTCAAGTGCATTTTATATTATTAGATTAAACAATCACTAGTAACATTACTATATTACTGGGAAGCTTTATCACCAATACCAATTGTTTTGTTAAGACTTAGATTGATGTACCCTATCAGCAACATTGGCGAAATTGTAATCTTTTAAATTGATTGTTTTGAGTACATTGTCCATGAAGTAGTGTCATGTTAAGTTGGAATCTCTCATTTTAATGTATGAAGTTTACGTTCTATCTGTTGAGTTTAAAAAATATAACATTGAAAAAATAATATATATTCTTAATTAACTATAAAAATTGTCTTACATTGTCAAAATATAAATATTTTTTTATTTTGAAGTAGTGTATTTTCAAAATTAATTTTTAAATCGTCTACAGCTCAAACTATTTGTTTAACGAATGAAAATGGCCTTCCTTCCAGTATAAAGATTAAAAAGAATTCGTGGAAGCGTAATTATGTCTATCTAGAATAGGAAACAAGGAAAATATAGTTTTGAAATATAGGTCAATGTTGTCCAAGTGCCAATAGCAGAGTGAGTGTGTATACTCGTCAGAGTAATAGGGTAAATGTTATTTATTACCACATAAAGAAGAGGTCTCGCAAGAGGGACTGCTCATTTTCTTCCTTCTATTTCTATCTCGCACATTGGCATTTAAGGGCTAGATTCATAGAACTCAGAGCGCCACTAAATACAAGACTAATCATGACTAGACCAGAATGGAATGGACCAGTTTCATGTGCAAAACTGGACCATTCCATTCTGGTCTAGGTGGGTGTCGTCTTGTATTTAGTATAGCACCACACTTGAGGCGTACTAAGTCTGACTATGAGACTGGCCCATTCCATTCTGGTCTAGGTAGGTGTCATCTTGTATTTAGTATAGAACCACACTTGAGGTAAGTCTGACTATGAAACTGGCCCATTCCATTCTGGTCTAGGTAGGTGTCCTCTTATATTTAGTATAGTACCACACTTGAGGCGTACTAAGTTTGAGCATGAGTACTGCCCTTTAAGTGTGATATATAATTCAAGTGCTTAAGTGAGTTACGTTAAGATGCAGTCCAACTCAGAAAAAAATAAACGGTATGGTGGACCGCACAGACTTTATCTCGATTTTTTCACAAAATATAAGTTTTTTAATATCTCGTAAGATTTGTGAAACGAAATAATAGGTCTATAAATGTTATAGAAACACTACATTAAAGATCATACATGAAATAATGTACACTTGTTACTTACCCTTTATCGTTAGGAACTAGAAACACTGAGACAGAAAAATTAGGAAAAGATAAATATCTTTGTACACCAAAGAGCATAAGAATCAAATTCATTTTCAAAACTTGAATCAAAAAGTATAGGCCTATATATTAGCTTATAGCTCAGAAATTATTGGTTTTATAAAAATATATTTAAATGAAAGATTTTTAACTTTAATAAATCTACAATTTTACAATGATAAGTTATCCTTTGTATCAAATAGTTACGGAGAGATTATCAAAAATAGAAAGCTTCCCCCATTTAAAGTACCTTCAGATTCATTTTCAAAAGAAAATGAGAGTTGTCATCTTGTTTCTGATGATAAACAGTGTCTAGATATAAAGCTTATCAAAATCGTTAAAGTGAATTTAAGAAAATAGATTTTTTCTCTTTTTGCCTTTCAGTAAACTACCCTTAACTTTAGGGTTCGATGTCTAATTACAAAAAAAAAAAACCTCTCGGGGACCTTATGAAAACCCTAGACAGAATAGACATCGGCTCTAGCCTGAAGTACAGTCAGACAGACCACATTGCGAGAACTATTTTTTTCTTTTGTTTCAGTGTGTCATGAAACGTTGAACTTTATCAAAATCCCGATTTCGATTTTATTTTTGACGATCACAATACTTTATCTCCGATGTGTCTAGACACGTTGTTAACGTGGAATAAAACAACAAGATAGATTGCAACAAAACGGTTTTTTCAGATTTAAAACGATAAGATCGTTTACTTTCTAAAACTAGACGCGCAGTGACTGAGGTAGCGACAAGACGTGTGTTGCTTGTCACCACAAATTATTTAATTATTATTTAGTGTACAGTGACTAACACAGAAACGGGTCGATTGTACAAGCTGAAGTTGTAAATTGTTATAGTAATTAAGTATAAAGGAATACGTTCTAGTAAAAAATTTAAATAAATGTGATCAAAGTATATTCATTGTTTAAGTGGGAAATTCCTTATATGATAATCGCGTCGATAAGAGAAGCTGATCTAGCCAGGGACAGAGATATCAAGATTATAAGTCGTCTTTTCATAGTGTTTTATAATTGGGGCCCATCGAGGGGCCCCACAGATGTTTTATGATTGGTGCCCATTGAGAAGCCCCACACGTGTTTTATGATTGGTGCCCATCGAGGGGCCCCACAGATGTTTTATGATTGGTGCCCATTGAGAAGCCCCACACGTGTTTTATCATTGGTAACCCAACGCAAGTCTTTTCTTGATTTTACAAATTGGAGCCCAACAGCGGGGTTTTCATTATATAGAAGCCACATTGAGAGTTTTATATTATTCATATTTCTAAAATCCCCTAACCTCACCACTTCCTTACCCAATACTTTTACCACTTAAAAAAGACTATTTTAAAACTAGTTTGGGCTTTGTAACTATATTAAAAATAATGGAAAGGGAACGATGAAGTGAGTAAATGTACCCGCATTTGTATGAGGGTATAGTGTAAAACATCTAGAAGAATTGATATTTCAATTGAGACTAGAGCCCTGGAGACCACATCACCAGGAAAACACACAAGACAAGGCTGACACCTTAGCCCACGTGTTCAAAACCCCATCGTCTTACAAGACTGAGGTTAGAAGAAACGAGAGAAGAGAAACTAACTGAATAATAAGTAAATGTTTGACCGAGTATAGTGAGCTTCGTCTTTAACTTGACCATTTGACGTATCTGGATGTATGTCTGTCTATCTTTATACTCCGATAACTGTCAAATTTATGGAACAATTTAAATAAATATTGACTGTGAAATTCTTTCAAATTAGGCTGAACAACGTATGTATGTACATACAGAATTTTTAGATCTATGGGGGTTACTGGAAAATTTTATAATTTGAATGACCATCTTATGTACTTTCAATTTAAAACTCTAAGAATTTGGTCAAGCACTCAGGACTAAGTTTTAAGATCCGTAGATACATTATAGGACATGTTTCAACTTTAAATTAAAAGAGGAATATTAAGTCTAGTAACGATAATAACATGGAGGGAGGGAGGTCTACTGTTCACAGAACTACTAGTAAGACTAGTAACGATAATAACATGGAGGGAGGTCTACTGTTCACAGAACTACTAGTAAAACTGTAGTAACGATAATAACATGGAGGGAGAGAGGTCTACTGTTCACAGAACTACTAGTAAGACTGTAGCAACGATAATAACATGGAGGGAGTGAGGTATACTGTTCACATAACTACTAGTAAGACTGTAGTAACGATAATAACATGGAGGGAGGTCTACTGTTCACAGAACTACTAGTAATACTGTAGTAACGATAATAACATGGAGGGAGAGAGGTCTACTGTTCACAGAACTACTAGTAAGACTGTAGTAACGATAATAACATGGAGGGAGAGAGGTCTACTGTTCACAGAACTACTAGTAAGACTGTAGTAACGATAATAACATGGAGGGAGGTCTACTGTTCACAGAACTACTATAAGACTGTAGCAACGATAATAACATGGAGGGAGAGAGGTCTACTGTTCACAGAACTACTAGTAAGACTGTAGTAACGATAATAACATGGAGGGAGGTCTACTGTTCACAGAACTACTAGTAAGACTGTAGCAACGATAATAACATGGAGGGAGTGAGGTCTACTGTTCACAGAAATACTATTAAGACTGTAGTAACGATAATAACATGGAGGGAGAGAGGTATACTGTTCACAGAACTACTAGTAAGACTGTAGCAACAATAATAACATGGAGGGAGAGAGGTCTACTGTTCACAGAACTACTAGTAAGACTGTAGTAACGAGAATAACATGGAGGGAGAAAGGTCTACTGTTCACAGAACTACTAGTAAGACTGTAGTAACGATAATAACATGGAGAGAGGTCTAATGTTCACAGAACTACTAGTAAGACTGTAGTAACGATAATAACATGGAGAGAGGTCTAATGTTCACATAACTACTAGTAAGACTGTAGTAACGATAATAACATGGAGGGAGAGAGGTCTACTGTTCACAGGACTACTAGTAAGACTGTAGTAACGATAATAACATGGAGGGAGAGAGGTCTACTGTTCACAGAACTACTAGTAAGACTGTAGTAACGATAATAACATGGAGAGAGGTCAAATGTTCACAGAACTACTAGTAAGACTGTAGTAACGATAATAACATGGAGGGCGTGATGTCTACTGTTCACAGAACTACTAGTAAGACTGTAGTAACGATAATAACATGGAGGGAGAGAGGTCTACTGTTCACAGAACTACTAGTAAGACTGTAGTAACGATAATAACATGGAGGGAAGTCTACTGTTCACAGAACTACTATAAGACTGTAGCAACGATAATAACATGGAGGGAGAGAGGTCTACTGTTCACAGAACTACTAGTAAGACTGTAGTAACGATAATAACATGGAGGGAGAGAGGTCTACTCTTCACAGAACTACTAGTAAGACTGTAGTAACGATAATAACATGGAGAGAGGTCTAATGTTCACAGAACTACTACTATAACTGTAGTAACGATAATATCATGGAGGGAGGTCTACTGTACACAGAACTACTAGTAAGACTGTAGTAACGATAATAACATTGAGGGAGTGAGGTCTACTGTTCACAGAACTACTATTAAGACTGTAGTAACGATAATAACATGGAGGGAGGGAGGTCTACTGTTCACAGAACTACTAGTAAGACTAGTAACGATAATAACATGGAGGGAGGTCTACTGTTCACAGAACTACTAGTAAAACTGTAGTAACGATACTAACATGGAGGGAGGTCTACTGTTCACAGAACTACTAGTAAGACTGTAGTACGATGATAACATGGCAGGAGAGAGGTCTACTGTTCACAGAACTACTAGTAAGACTGTAGTAACGATAATAACATGGATGGAGGTCTACTGTTCACAGAACTACTAGTAAGACTGTAGCAACGATAATAACATGGAGGGAGAGAGGTCTACTGTTCACAGAACTACTAGTAAGACTGTAGTAACGAGAATAACATGGAGGGAGAGAGGTCTACTGTTCACAGAACTACTAGTAAGACTGTAGTAACGATAATAACATGGAGGGAGAGAGGTCTACTGTTCACAGAACTACTAGTAAGACTGTAGTAACGATAATAACATGGAGGGAGCGAGGTCTACTGTCCACAGAGCTACTAGTAAGACTGTAATAACGATATTAACATGGAGAAAGAGAAGTCTACTGTTCACAGAACTACTAGTAAAACTGTAGTAACGATAATAACATGGAGAAAGAGAGGTCTACTGTTCACAGAACTACTAGTAAACACTGTAGTAACGACAAGAACATGGAGAGATTAAAGTTTACCGTTCTTTCTTCATTTTACTGGAGATTTAAGCTAGTATAATTTATAATATTGATTTAATGCACATTCCATATAGCTATAATCAAAAGTGGCAATACAATCAAGAGTCATGAGCAGACATTAATTAATCAAAGCTGACTTTAGTATCTACCTAATTATTTGTACTGTATGTACAGGTATCTGTGTAATAGGATTAGTTATACCTAGAGTTATAACTCCAGGACCTACCTCACTAGTTGAGTTGCTAGTAAGAGTATCTCTATAATAATAATAGTTATACCTAAATGACTAACTGTAGGACCTACCTCACTTGTTGAGATGTTAGTACAAGTATTCTATAACAGGACTAACTCTAGGACCTATCTCACTAGTTGAGCTGTTAGTACAGGTATCTCTATAATAGGACTAACTGTAGGACCTACCTCACTTGTTGAGATGTTAGTACAAGTATCTCTATAACAGGACTAACTCTAGGACCTACCTCACTAGTTGAGTTGCTAGTAAGAGTATCTCTATAATAATAATAGTTATACCTAAATGACTAACTGTAGGACCTACCTCACTTGTTGAGATGTTAGTACAAGTATCTCTATAACAGGACTAACTCTAGGACCTACCTCACTAGTTGAGTTGCTAGTAAGAGTATCTCTATAATAATAATAGTTATACCTAAATGACTAACTGTAGGACCTACCTCACTTGTTGAGATGTTAGTACAAGTATCTCTATAACAGGACTAACTCTAGGACCTACCTCACTAGTTGAGTTGCTAGTAAG
>JBCFYV010000945.1:0-63658 GCA_039000515.1 Timema cristinae | reverse complement strand
TTAGGCACAACAAATTATTATTGTTAAGAAGTCTAGTTTAATCTACAAAAACAAATATATGGAAATTGATTGGTTTCTTAATATGTTCTTGGCTTTGACCTTCTATGAGAAAGAGTAATGATTCATTGAAATATAAATAATAGTGTTTAGTATTTATTTCTTTTTTTTGTATTTTGTAAATTTTTTTTATTTTTTATATAGTTTCTATAGTATTGTTTACTTTTATACTGTTTAATTTAATTTTGTATTATGGTGGTACACAAGCTAAAGTGATTTTTTTTTTCACAGGCATTCGTACCCTCTCTGTTAAATGTTTAGAGCATGATAGACTTTTGTCAACACATAGGCTTGACTTTTCCATTATTATTATTATTATTATTATTATTTGGTTTCGTTTTCTGCACGCAAATCACATCCTCTCTAATTTGTTTTTAATAAACCATTTATAATATCACTTGTTAATAAATTATACATGTGAATTGAAAAATAATGTATGCCTGATATAGCTCATTGATACCATTTATACTAATGGTAAAAAATATATCGTAGATCCCAGGTGACTATCACAAATCTAATATGTTGAATTAAATATTTACTAACTCCTTAACCCTCTAAAACAAATAGAATTATTTAATTATTTATGTTGACCTCTTGGAATCAAATTTTTTTCGTGTTTCTCAAATCAATTGACTAAAAGGAAAATTGTAAAATTATATATTTATCTTAGTTTTTTTTTATGTCGATTTTAACATCCTACAATATAAAAACTTAAATTTATTTTCTGACGCTTTAAATTTATTAATTTAAAAAAAGTGGAATAGTAAAACAAAGTTTAAACACCAGTGGAACATAAAGGAGCAACGCTTAGTTTTGTGTTCAAGCAATGACATTCACTTTCTGTTTTAATATATTCTGCCACTAAAAACTCAGTATGCATCAAAGAAACTGTGCCTATCCAATCTTGTTTAAAATAATTGAGGAAGTTTTAAGTTTCAAAAACTTACCATGACTTAGAGACGTATTCAAGAACATAGTTGAGATTTGTTTGAGTACTAGTGTAGTATTAGTTAAGTATAATTGTTTAACCCCATGGTAGGCCTTTGTTTTCCATCCCTGGGCACAGATAAATAATATATCCAGACATTCCTCCCCCAGACTAAAATGTTAAAATGTTTGCGCTACTTTCGGTAGCTTTGACTCCTTCAATACCAATATAAACTTCGGCTAGGGCTGCTGGGCTAGCATATAGCATGAACGTACAGTTACATTGGTAAAAAGTGTTGGGATCTACACTTCCCGAAAAATTATTGGCAAGATACTAAATTGAGCGATTGTGTCCGTTACCACGGTATGTCGCGGTATTGCTTCCGATATGTTTCCAACGGTATTTAGCTACAATCATAGTCAATAAACTATTGACTAAAGTTGGCGACAGATATTACCCAAAGTTCATAGCGGCCTTGATACTTTGGCGCCAGGTTTGTTATGTTGAAGAACGCGCAGAGTTATTTTATAATCTTTACGAATTTAAACTTTATTATTATTAGTTAGTTTTAAAGTAATTTGGGTTCGTTTTTTTTCATCTTAGTCTATTTTTCGTTTATTTAAAAGTTTTTTACGATATTGTTAGTTTATAGAGTATAATATTTTTGTTGTTTTGTATTATCGGGATAGTTTTATTTAAGTATTAGGTTAGGTTTAGTTCCTTTTTAAGAAATTGATTTATTAAATTTATAATATAATTATAATTAGTATTAGGAAGGGCATATCACGGTTTCTTTAATATATTTTTATTCTTCCTTTACATTTTATTTGTGGGGATGTCTTCAATTAATTAAGAAAGGAAAGTAAATACTTTTTTAATAATTTTAAATTAAAGGTTTATTTTCATAATAATAATTATTAAATCATCATATTGACAAAGTATAACCACTAGTTTATAAGTGTCTTTCTTGAAGGCTGTTCACAAAAACACATGAAAGTAGGCCTACACACATTAAATAGCTAGGCTCTAGTTTGGCCTAGGCGTAAACTTACTAACTGTAGGGTCTAGATCACAATTAACCTAGTTTAAAAAATATTAAGACTATTCGGGTCGGGTTTGGCTATATTCCTCAGTATTTCCAGACATAGGGGGCCCCCATTTTACTGTAAAGTTATTATTCGTGAACAATAACAATATAGCCTATTATTAAAAACACTTTGGTTATTATATTTTATAAAATTTTTTAATTTAGGCATAATAGTTTTGTAGTGTTATAGACCATCACCGAGGACTGAGAGACCAGGGTTCGATTCTGGTTGGGTGCATATTGGGTGGGTTTTTTTTTCCCCAAATGGTTTCCCTAATTTTCCTCCACGCAAATTGGGTGAACTTCCTATTCATTACACCTTCCTCATCCCTAACCCCATTAGCGTAGTTATTACATAGGCATATAACCCTAAAGATAGTAAGGTACAGTGCTAAAAAAAGTACAAAAATAAACTATTGCCTAAACCTAGTTTAAATTGTTCTGGGAGTTTTTGAACTAACTAAAACAATTTGATGTATTTTATTATAGTAAGAATACTCGGCTTACAACTCTGCCCAGATTGCAGAAATGGTGGACTAAATGTCCCCCATTCAGATGTTTTGCATCTGGCGGTTCAGCTGTTCCTGGGGAATTAGCGCTTAAAACGCAGTGGGAAGCCTTATCAAAAATTCTCGAAAAACACCGGCCCCAAAAAAAAAAACAGTAGCCCAATGGAAAACGTAAGCAATCTATGCATTATTTTTTAATGTTTTTGTACATAGTTTTATAGCAATAAAAATATTAAATTCCCAAAAAAATAATGAATATTTTAACTAAATAGTTTAAATTAGAGTAATAGGGGCCCATTGATAATGAGTTTTGTTGATATGTTTTTCAAACTATTGAATAGAGTGTAATCTAGTCTAATGTAGGCTTATGAACATTAGTTTTTTGTTAGAAAAACAATTAAAAAAAATTTATTTATTTGGTTACTTAGGGATTTTATTTTTGTCAAAGCACTTAAACTAACTACAATTTGCTTTTTTCACAAACATGTTTTTGCAAAATTAATTTAATCTATAAAGTAAATTTTTTTTTTTTTGCAATATATGACAATATTGTTAGGATGACTGTGGTTAAATAGTGTATTCCATTAGCCTACTCGAAATATAGATATATTTAACTTAAATTAATGGTACATCCTACAACACTATTGACCAGCTGTGAATTTAGTTTTAGGTATGGCGCGATCTTAAGTGTAAGGTTAGAGGCCGGCTTGCGGAAGTTAGGAAGTTAACAGGGCTAACAGGGCTACAGGGAATGCAAAATCCCACTCCCCCACTGACTGAAATTGAGCAAAAAGTTATTGCCATTATCGGCACCGTTAGTGCGATTGGTGACCCGAGCACATGTGGGCGTAGTCTCAATATGGGAAGTAGGCCTACCTTTAGGTAAATGAGGGGCATAGTCATAAACCATGAAACTTAACATTTTCACTTTCATGTTGTAACAATTTAAAAAAATAAAATTTAAATATAACTTATCATTCTAGGAGTCAACTTCTGCCAAATTTTCAATCAAAAACTTTTCTGATATATATGTTTTACTGAAGTACTCTCTTAGAATCATAAATAATAATTTAATATACTTTTTTTTTTCAAGATAATACAACATGAAAATGCAGAATATTAGATATCATAGCATACGCCCGAGACCCTAAAATATGCTTGATAGTTATAATACTGCGAAACAAATTAATTTGGACATTCATTGCCAAAGTATTTTCTTAGTAATAGTGTACTCTATACTTGTTAAATATATTTAGAATTGTGTTAATCCCATACCACGACAATTGGGAGAAATTAACACATTTATATACATTTGAATACTACATGTGATTTTAATTCAGCAATAACCTACAGCAACTGTGAACAATATATGTCCCTCCCATTAATGGTTTATCGATGAGAACGTTCTAATTTTGGAAATGTATCCACGATTGGGAAACCATATGGTAAAAGCCATCTTTAGTCCACCCAAGATTTGTTGTCACTGATAAATGACCATACCAGCTAGAAACCTTACTTTGCGCGTGTGCCCACCAATGTGGGTCAAAAAACCTACTGAAACAATCATACTAATCATCTAGATATATTTTATTATTTATTACAAGCAAATTTAAAAAAAAATCTTTATAGTGCTTTATACTTATAATACAGACGTTCTGTTTCTCTATTTTAAAGAAAGAATCGGAGGAACAGCCCATTGGTGTGGTGGACATTTAGTTCTCACTTCTCACTTCGTAGAGGTATGTAATAGGCCTAATTATAAGACATGATTTGCATAGGTCTAATATAGGTCTACCTTATTTTATGAATTTAGACAGTTTTATTCCATCATAGTTTTTTTATAGCCAATTATGACAAATGTATATTTAGAGTATCATCAATTTATTTTGTTATTATTATTTATAACATTGGAGTTAAGTAAGAAAGTTTTTTGAAGTCAAAATATTTACTCTTGGTCAGGTTTTTCAAATCTTTTTATATTCTTTTATTATAAATGTGCACTAACACTAGCAAGAATAGTGGAAATGACAGTTAATCTTAAAGAAATACATCCTTATACATGGTGAGGACATAGTTTTAGCACTAGCTTAAGGAAAAAACAATTTCCCCGTAAAATATGATTATGACAAAATAGGCAATAGAAGCCTTACCTTTTATTTGGATAATACAAACGATTTAAATAGGATAAACAAATTCATTTCCTAAAATATTAAATATATTTACGCATACCTAATTTTAATATGTTAAAAAGAACCAGTACATTCTTAACCATAAGCTAACTTAAACGTGCCCCCTCGCGAAATAGTATGATGAGAATTGTCATAAAAATATGTATGTTTCCCTATTTTTTATATTTATATATATATATTTATAGTTTTATTAAAAATATATAATTTATAGTTTATATATATATATATTTTTTATATATTTATAGTTTATATATATATTTATAGTTTATATATATATATTTATAGTTTTATATATATATATATTATATATATTTATAGTTTTTTATATATATATATATACACACGCAGATAATATAATTCCATTATGTTAAACATTATAAAGAAGTTCCTAGCAATACGCTAACCTACGAAACCATAAGACCAGAAATATCAAAATATTTGTTTCCCATCAAATCTAAAAAAGGAATTATATTCCTAATCGCATAAAGTGTGTCAACTCTCGTCATTATGAGAAGTACGAATAGTCCCAGAGAGAGGGGTGAAAAGTGAAATACGTCATGGATAGAAACGGGAGTGAGTGGGGAAACACAAGACGATAGAGATGCGCCTTGACGATAATTCCCCCATAAGTAGCTAAATTCACCGATTTGTGTAGGTGTGGCAGGACGTGGCTGGCGAACGGTGATAAGGTGTTTAGATAATCGAGAACTATTGAGGGTGAAAGATGACAGTTTGGGTAAGTCGAAAAAAAATGCCCATTAATTCGTAGACATTCTATATCGATGTTTATTTGTAGCAATTCATGACACTACACAAGAAGTCCAATTAATAATTGTACAATAAAAAACCACATTACATATCCCTAGTTACATTCAATTCTAAATCTATCGTCAATTATCGCGGAACATAATCTCTGTGTTCAAACAACATCCATTCACCGATTTGTGTATGCTCTTTTATTCTTAGAATCGTATTTTTCTCTTTTTCACACATTTATCTACAAAATTTAGCTACGTCTTGTATGGTCTACTCCTTCCTTTTGACCCATACACTCTAAATTCCTATATTATCTGTGAACATCGAACAATACTCATCCTTTCAACATGCCCAATCCAACATAAGACGCTTATTTCAGATTTAATTATCGTATTTTCTTTTAAAGCACACTCCTTCAGCACCCATTCATTACTGAATCTGTCGATATGAGGAATTTCAACATAGATTTCTTAGATATCTCATTCCAACCACATTCACCTTGCTCTTGTGTTTCTCCTGACAAAACCACAATTCATCCATAAATCAATGTTAAAAAAAACACACTTTTATCTACTGATGTCATTGCATCTTTCGATATAACTTCATTATTTGCGAAAGTATACACACCTCCATCTACTCTCTTATATGCATTAACCCAATTACAAAACATTCTAACCAAATACACAAATATATTCACTTGTTATAACGGTTTCCATCTATACAAACTAATAATCATTCTTACCCATCCTTATAAAAATAGTTACCTTAGTTTTGGTGACATTTATACGATGATCTATTCTGCCTATCACTACATTCAAATGATTTAATTGTTCTATATCTCACTTTAATTCTTTGCCAATAATATGACATCATCTGTATATAGCAGCACTATCACATTCACATTGTCCATCTGTACACCAACTGTGTCACCGCAAGCATCTCTTATACACTTATCCATTAAAATATCAAACAATCCTGGAGACTTTACACAGCCATATCTAACACCTTTTTCAATGTCAAGCCATACGTTCAAAGCTCCATCCAACCTAACGCATTATTTACTTCAATCATACACTGCTCCCTTGTTTGCCTGTCTACCAGCTCTGAGTGTCAGAAGCAACCCTCAGAGAAGGTAGTTGGCTTGTTAATACCTAAGAGTACCGATCTGTAGTCACAGACCATAACTCTTTTTGTGAATGTGTTTATTGGTTGTGAGAGGCAAATGGAGTTTAGGAGAGGAGGTAAAGCTTCTGTCTCGGTTTTTTCGTATAGTTTCTTGGGGTCTTGGCCCCCATTTCTGCATGGATGAACGCGTTGTTTGTTTTTTTGTTTTTGGCCCCTTGGATTTGGGTTTTAATATTTTTGGGGTGTTTTGCATAGTTTCCAGGGTTTTCCAGGCGTAAAACAAAGGTAGGGGAAGGACCCGGCTTCGAAAAGGGGGAGAAGTTTCTTTTTGGATGTTCATCTGCTGGCTTTAAAAAGTAAATTTTTTCCTGACGAAACCCCAAACGCCTTTTTCCTCGAATTTTCCAATTTTGGGGTTTTCCCAAATTGAGGGGGGGAGTCTATTGTTAACCCAAGTATCTAAATTCGTTTGAGTAGGGGGAATTTTTTTAAACCCAGAATCCTAAATTTGGGCCGTGGCTGAATCCTTTTTTTTAATTTTTTAAAATGGCCTTGGTTTTTCCCGGGGTTTATTTTAATCCTCCACTTCTCCAGCCTTTTCCCGAACGGCCCCAGGAACTTTTTGCATATGTTTAAAACAAAATTTAATTTTTCCTTTTTGTGTGGTGAAGAAAAAGGTTGCGTCAGCAAATACCCAAAACCCTAATTTTTGGTTTGGGTAGGGATGTCGGCCCCCAAATGCGTAGGAAAAATGATGGCAACCCTGTGGAAAACTCCCCTTAAATTTGTGAAGAGGGAGATCCCTTTCCTTCCATTTTTCACTCTAAAGTAGCGCCCGGGGGTAGGAATTCCTTACCCGTGAATTTATGCCCTTTTGGGTTGAATTTTAAAATTTTCCCCCCCCGAAGAAGTCCCGGGGGCCCCAGACCTTACCCGAAACCCTTTTTTAAACGTCCATGAAAAACCGCGAGCGTGTTTCCCCCCTTGTTAAAGGGCCCCGTAGCCCTCTTCCTTATAACTGGTTTTTTTGGATGGCTTTTGGAGTGGGGGTTTCCAAAATTTTCCCCAAATTGGGTTCGGGGAGAAAACCCGGTTTTTCCGGGGAAATTTTTTTCAGCCTTTCAAGAATTTTTTTCCCTCAAAACCCCTTTTTCCAAAGACTGCTAAGAAAGGCTGATAGGTCCCCTTTTCTGGGGAAATTTTTAAGGCCCCTTTGCCTGCCGGTAGGGGAATCACTTCCCCCCCTTCCCCCCCTCTAATTTTTTAGCCCCCCTTTAGGCGCGGGGGGGTTTGGAGCGGAGGGAAATTTATTGACGGGGGCCCTAAAACTTCCTTTGAAAAATTCATCCCCCCCTTTGGGGCTTTCTTCTTTTCCCCCTTTAATTCCCCGGGTTCCCTTCCTTTTCCACCGGGGGTGGGGGGAACTTAAAAAGGGTTTTCCCGGGGAAAAGAAACCCCGCTTTAACCCCCCTGTTGGAATTTCCCTGTCCGGGGGGCAGGGTTTTTGGTTTAAATTGGTCTTCTGAACTCCGCAATGGCTCGGCTTTGCCCTGCGGCTGGTAATCAAAACCCGGGCCTTCCGTAAATTTGGCTAAGTTTTTGGTTCTTTTTGGGTTTTGCCCTATTTTAGTTGTCCCCCCCCCCCTTTGTTTTTTTCCCAAAAACACGTTCCAATGGACATTTTGAGCTGCTTCGCTCTACGGCGAACTAGGGCCCTTAGTCGATTGTATATTGCTCGATGTCTCGGAGAGCGGGATGACTGCCAATCATGTCTCGCTTCCCTCTTCTGTGCTATCAGCAAGTTTAGGTCTGGGTGATCCCTCTTAAGGTTTTTTATAAGGGCTTCATAGGTGGTTGATGACCGATGAGCTTCGAGGAGTGTTGCCGTCAGAAGGGCGAGTGAATGTTCCACCTCTTCAGTCGATTCTACCTTCCACTCTTGTAGTATAGCTCTTTCCAGGGTGGCCTGGTTTTTGGGGCCAATCAGTGTTCGGGATATTTCTCCTAAGGAAGGAATTTCGGGGGTTGGTGTTTAATATAGCCTACAGAAAACCGGGATGTGGTCAGAGGTCAGTTCGTTCAATGTATGTAATCTTCAGGGTGTTGATTAAAGTCCGTAAGTATGACATCTAGCACATCTGGAAGATTTCTGTAGTTGGAGGGGTAGAACGTTGGTTCCTCCGGTGCTAATACTACGTAATTATTCAGGGCCGCATGATCCGACAAGGTGCGGCCAGCTTGGTTGGATATGCGGCTGTTCTAGTAAATGTGTTTGCAGTTTAGGTCACCCGTGGTAAAAGAAATTTTTCCTTGCCGTCAGCGTTTTTAGGTCTTGGACTGTAAATGGGACCAAATGGGCTCCTATATACGGCAATAGTAAGAGCATAATAATGTAAGGTTTGTTCTGGCAGGAAGTTAGCCCACGCTGATACATTTCCTTGGAAGTCAAAAGTTTTGGGGTTGCCTTCCTGTTGAGAACAGCCACTAGCTCCTATAGCTTCATCCTGTTGACGAGCGAATACTGGCGATGAATGGACCTTGGACTCGTGAGAACTGGGATCGACTTGTGATGTGTGTGAGAAGAACACACAGAGGTTGTTGCGTGGCAGCGGTGCTGTAAGGATGTGTAGTCGGCTCGCTGAGAGATAATGAACTAGTTAACATGTAGTCTAGTCGGTTCACACCAGCTTGAGAGTCGATCCCAGGTCCATAAGTAGTGTCACGGGTTCCCTTATCGTGAGTGTTCCTCGTCGTGGGGAATTTCGTAATATCGATGTAGTAGCGTAGTAACTGTTTGGAGAAATAAACAGTTCATTGGGATAAACTTGCTAGCCTCATTCCCCACATACCATCAATCCCAACCCCTACCGCTCGGGGTCCATCCTGCCTATGTAACACCCCTTAGGGTGTCCGGTAGTATAGTAGTTAGGGTTGGCTACCAGGGCACCCAAATAAAAGGGGGAAGTTACACAATAAACATTATCTCTCTCCGTGGTATGGGAACTATCACTGAAGTTGTCTCTATGTTACCGGTACCTGGTATGACTGTGTGGTAGTGGTTGAGTCTTTTCTTGACAAGAACAGCCGTTCCCCCGCCCCTTCTGGTAGGCCTATCAGTCCTGTATGTGTCATATCCCTAAAAATTTAAACGTTTAGTAGGTGATAAACGCGTCTCACAAATGAGAGCTATGTCTACACCGTAAGTTTGTAATAACGTTTCCAGTTCGTGGGCCTGTTGACGGCTGCCATTGGCGTTCCAGAACATTACGTTCATGTTGTCATCTGTGTGACGTGTTTGATTAATTTCCATCGCAGTAGTATTCAGTGACGGCTTCTAATATAATTAGGGCTTTTGTGGTTTTGTCTGGGGCGTTTGTCAGCCTGCTCATGTACGTTTTGAGGTGTGCAAGAAGGCCAGAGAGGTTAATGTCTTTGAATATTTGAAAGAGTGTTTTTAAAAGTTGGAAGTCTCGTTTGTATTGTATCGTCTCGCAGGTTTTTGGGGGGGTTTTGACAACGGCCACTCCGAAAGGGTACCACTTTTTGGGCCACTGGAGCTGTTTTAAACCTTTGGGTGTGGTGTTTTTCCCTTTAAAGCTAGGGTGTGAATCTGACGGGGTGAAGCCATTTTTTTCCCGTTTGCTTATGTAAATCTTGGATTGATTTTTTCCCATTTTTTGTGTTGTCTTTCTACTTCTCTGACAAAAAAGGGGGGCAATTCCTGTAGTTTTCCGCGAAAACCCTCCCTTCGGTTTACGCAGCTTTGCGAGCATGGTTCTTCTTTCTTGGCATGCTTTTTTTAAAAATGTTCCCTGAGGCATTTTGACCCACCGGGGGGTTTTGAGACCCAATAATTTTTGGAGTGAACAAAACTTTGGGGAAATCGGTGGAAACTAAAGGGTAGGGTGCTCGCCGTTTTTTTGTATTTTTTCACCTTGACAATGGTTGATTTATGGCCCCTTTAAACTTCAAAAACCCTTTTGGGGCCAAGGGATTTGGTTTTTTTCCCCAGCGTGCAAAAAAGGGGTAGTGGCCTAACTTACCAATGAAGCACCATTTCAGCTCAAACGTTTTTTCTTGGAAAAAAAATGCCAAAAAATTTTCACCAGAAAAAACTTTCCTAACACTAACTTTAAAAAAAAAACCACAAAAATTTTTTTTTTTAAATTTTTTTCCTAGTTCCTATTTTAGTACAACAAAAAGGTCCGTTTAAATTTTTAAAAAGTTTTCTCCCGGTTGTGGGGTTTGCCCCTAAACAAAAAAAAGTTGTTGCATTTATAGAGGGGAACCCACTTTATGGAAAGGGGTTAAAGGTTTTTTGGGCTAGTTAATCTAGCAATTTATTTTTTAGGCCCAGTCGTTCACAAACTAGTGACCTAAAAACATGTAGTTATATTTTTGGGAAACCACAAGCTGTATGCTAATTGTTCATGAACAACCGACACCCAGTTTGTAATTCGGGGTCGTTAAAATAAAAAACCCACCACAACTTGAAATTTCCCATCATTCACAATCAACTTGTTTTAAAAACTTGAAGTTCAATTCTTAGTGAATCCAACCAATAATTTGGTTCATTCGTTTGGCAAACCCCAACAAACAAGTTATAGTTTAATTTTTTCACGAACACTCAAAAAAAAAAATTTTAGAGTTCAGTCGCTCACAAACACTAAGTAAAGCTTTTTTTTTCCCATTTCGATCGTGAACACTCATTAAACACTTGAAATTCCATCGTTCACAAAACGACCCGTAAATAACTTGTTTTTTAAAGCCCACTGGGAACGAGTTACGGCCCATGCAAGTTATTTTTTTAACTATAGAAATCAAATAAAAAAAATTTTGGGGAGTTAAACCAAAATACGGGGCGAGTTGGTTTATTTTTCCCGGGTTTTTCTCCAAAAAAACATTTTAATTTTTCCCTTTTTTATTATTCCACTATTAAAAAAATAAATGTTCCTTTTTTTCAGTTTTAAAATTTAGGTAAAAGTTCGGGTTTCCCGCTCTATAAATTTTTTTTTTAAAAAATTCATTACATTTAAAATTTTAAATTTGTTGTATACATTTTTTTTTAATTTACAAAAAAATGTGATTTTTTTTTTTTTTATAAAATTTTTCAAAAAAATCTTGAAAAAAATTTTGGGAAGTAGAGGAAATATATGTGTTTAAAAATAAAATTTAAATTTTAAAATAGAGAGGGGAAATAAAAATACTTTAAAAAAAAAACTAATAATAACCTTATAAACCGGTTAGATTTCGATACCAAATCCGATTCGGTTTTCTAAGTAATTTTTTTTGGGGTTCCTTTTCTGTTTTTATTTTTCCAATAAATTTTAAAAGGAATGTTATCAGTTTTTTGGTTTTTTGTTCAGCTTCAACTCACTGATGATAAAAATAAAAAATAATAATAATAAAAATAAAAAATAATTATTTTTAATTTTTAAATTATTTTTAAATTATTATGGAATTTGGATATTAAATACCGGGACTTTTGGGGCGGAGCAGAGGAGGTAAAAAGGGCCCAAGTTTTTGGAGGAAAAAATTCTTATAAAAAAACAAACTTTTTTAAAAATTTAACAAAATTTAAAAACGTTTCAAACAAATTTTTTTCCATGCTTACTTGTTTAAAAACCAGTTTAGATTTAACATTTGAAATTATAATTACCCCTAATGAGGTCGGGATTAGGAAAAAAACATTTAGGGGTAATTTACTTGCAATGTGAGGGGAAGGGAAAATTTTGGATAAACCTTTTAAGAAAAAAAATCCAAGTACAACCGCCCGGGAAATTTTTGATCCCCTTCTTCCCTAAAACAGAAAGCTATTTTTTAAAACTATAGGGGACGCCTAAGCCCTTTTGGGCCACTGAAGGGGGGATATTTTTAGGTTTTAAAATAAAACTTTTTCGAGAAACTTGAAAGTTGAATTTCACATCATTTGACAAGGAGTACTTGAAAGAAAACATGTTAAATTTTATAATTTTTTAGCAAAGGGTCCTTTCTATGACCCTTATAACCCTTTGGAAAATGTCAACCCAAAATTTAACTTTTTTCGAAAAGAAACCAAGTAAACCATGGGGAAAATTTCAGTTTAGTCACTTTTTGTTTCCATGCCCTTTGGGTTCCCAGCCGAAGAATTACATTGTTTTTTGGGTCACATCAATTTCAAAGAAAATTTCGATTTGGGGCTTCTTTTTTTACACCTAAAAAAAGGAGCACACAAGAAATGATAAAAATACCAAATTTAAATGGGAAAGGGTCGGTAGCTAAAATGACAATAAAATAAGTGCAAAATAATCGCCCTAAAGAAAAAAATAAAACCATGGGGTTAGGGTAAAAAAAAAAAAAATTTTAATCAAAATTATCCAAAAAAATAAATTTAAATGTATATTAATTTAAACTAGGGTTTTAAATTTAAATTTTATTTCCCTCATAATAAAAATGCCCAAGACCAATTAAAAAAGAATGATCAAGGGGATGAAATTTTTTTAAAGAAATGTTTTCCCATTGAGAAACAAAAATTTCCCTTTTAAGCATATAGTGTTATAAACACTAAGCAAGAAAAACCCCCAAGAGAGTTAATCTTAGGAAAAAACCCCTTTATACTTGTCCGGGATTGTTTTTCACTAGCTTAAGGAAAAAGAAATTTTTCCCCCGGAAACATGTTCTTAAGCAAAATAGGCAATAAACCTTAGCTTTTTTTTAAAAATAATACAAACCATATAAATAAGGTGAAAAAATTTTAAATTTTTCGAAAAAATATTAAAAAATATTTACCCGGGACCTATTGGGGGGAAAATTTTGTTAAAAAATCAATCCATTCCTTTAACCAAAGTAAACTATTGCCTGCGGGGAACGAAAAAAACCAAAACCAAAATTAAAAAAACAGAAAATGTAATTTTTTTCCCAATATCATAATAAACAGACATAATTCCAATATTTTAAAATTATCAAAAAGGGCCTAAAAATACCTAACCTAAATTTTGCACCACGCACGAAACCACAAAGCCCAAAGAAATATAAAAAATATTTGTTTCCAATCAAATCTAAAAGGGGAAATTTAAAATTTCCAAAATCCAAAAATGGGGCAATTTTTTTAAAGATTAAAAACATGCTTACTACCCGTTCGGGGCTACCCGCGTAAGTACAAAATTACGCTAGGGGATTGGGACAAAGGAAAGGGTTTAATTTGGATAAAGGGAAACCCCGAATTTTCGTGGGGAAATAGTTCAAAACTATTTGGGGAAAAAACCACCCCCGTTCACCCCACTGAGATTTCGAACCTAGATCAAACCCGGGCCTCCCAGCCCGGAGCTAAAACACAAATTACCGAGTTAGTTAACTACAACACGGAGGCTGAAAATTGTCCAAACTCTCTTTCATTCTATGCAGTATGCATAGCCCCCAAGGGATGGGGAAAAGGAAATACGTCGGGATAGCGAGGGGAGTAGGGTGGGGGGGGAAAAAACAAGACAATAGAAAGGCGCCTTGACGACCGTCACCCATAAGGGGCTAAATTAAAACCCATTTGGGGTAGGTGGGGGAAAGGACGTGAATAGCAGTCGGGGATCATTTTGGGATAACAGAGTCAAATTGGGGTAAAATTTGACATTTTGGGGAAATTTTGGAAAAAAATTTTCCCCTTAATTTATATTGATTTTTTATTATTAGTAATTAAATGACACTACACAAAAAGGGCAATTAATAATTGTACAATATAAACCCCAACAGTAAAAATATCCCTTTTTTCATTCAATTAAAAAAATCTACGTCAATTATCGCGGGGGGCTTTTTTTTTGAAAATGTTTTGTCCGGGGGCCAAAAACGGATGAAAGAGATAGGTTAAAAAGTTACGGGTATTGACGTTTTTTCCCTCACACAGGGGAAATTTGGGTTTTTGACAGGAGGCTGTCGGGGGCCGACTTTGACTTCCCATGGGGCCAAACCTAAAAACCAAAAAATGAAAAACACAACCAACATAAAAACCTAAAAACACAATTTTTGGGTTTATATAACAGAATTTACCTGAAACCATTGGCCCGTAAGTTGTAAAGGAAAATTGGAAATTTTTTTGGTTTGGAAACATTGCTTGCTAAAAGTTTTGAGAAACTTCAAGCATATTTTAATATCATTCTCTTTGGGGAAAGAAAACTAAAAACAGTTTTCCCAAAATTTTCCCTTTTATTTTTTAAAGAACAATTTAACCCCAACTCACCTATAAAAACCCTTTGGGAAACCTTTCTCCAAAAGGTAAATAAGAAAAATTTTTGGGTCAAATTTTTTATTTTTTCATCCAAAAACCGTTCGGGGCCCAAACTTTTCCGGATCCGGGGGTTTAGTATTTTAGGACCGGGGTTTGGAAAAGGCAACACAGGAAAAAATTACTTATTTTTTTTCCCTTTGTAAATTTCTTTACTTTGGGTTTGGCCAGGAATTTTAAAACCCTTTGTGAAAAATCGTGTCAGGATCCCGCTGGCGGTTTATTTGGCGAAGTTTTTTTTTTTAAAATCCCACAAAAAAAAATATTAATTTTTCATACTGGGTCCCACATTGCATTTAGAAAAATGCACAGCCAGCCCAAGTGCCCCCCCTGGTACCCTAAAAAGGGAAAAGCCTAAATTTTTTAGGGGGGATTAAGCCCCTCCGTCAGAAAATTGAGCTAAAAATTTTTAGCCCTAAAAAAATTTTTTAAATCCTTTTCGGGGCCCTCCTTTAAAGGGGCCGAAACAGCCCCCCTCCCCCCCTGTACTTTTTGTACCTCTTTTAGAATTAGATAGCATGATAACTTTAATAATAAATTATGTATTTTCCTGCACTAGTCTTAATAAAATATTTTTTTTCCTTTATCTATGGTAAACTTATCTTACAATTAATCCCAGGGGGAATGAAAAAATATGTTTGAAACCCCCCCGTTTCTTTTTTTTTTTCTTTTTGGGATTTTCCCAACTATTAAATTTGAAAACTTTAAAACCCCATAAGTATTAATAAAAACTGGGCCAAAATTGTAAGACAACCAAGCAAGGCGCACATCATCTACAACAACGTCCTTTTGTAAAAGTATTTCCCATTTTTATGGAGAATATGTCACCCCCCTTCCTAAAATTTTTAATTCTAAGTATCCAACAAAGAAAAACCTACCATCTACAACACTTTCCATGTATTTCCCAAGTCCTGGGACCCCTCGTACGTGATCTGGCCCCCAAATTTTTTAAATGAGGACGTTGGCCACCCCCTTTACTGAGTCTCTCCTGAATGCGGGTTTGGACGGGCCAAACTCTGCAGAACAACAGCGTTTGGTGGGGGAGGTTTTTTTTCAAACCCCCGGCCAGGAAGAAAACAAAACACTGCGCTCTAGGAGTGTTTTCTGAAATTTTTCCCCCTGGAAGGCATTAAATAATACGAGTAACGCTTTTGATGTGTTCAGTTTGCGCGGGCGTGATTTGGGTGAGCGGAGTTAGTTTTGACTTAAAAAAAAAAATTTCATACCATCATTTAAATTTGGTGGGGAGAAACTAAAAAAAAATTAAACATTTTGGGGGTGTGGGTGAAAAATTTTTATCAAGCCCTTTTGGCTCAAATAAGGAAAATTTATTGGAAAAAAAATAGGGGTGCTTTTTTTAAGGGAGTTCTGAAAATCCTGCAAAATTCAGTCACGACGAAAAAGTATGTTAACCCAGTTGGGTATACGGGATGGTGATATTTACTAAAAAATTTAACCCCTGCCTCCACGCAGTGCGGGAACAATTTTTTTTTAAAATATTTACTTCCACATCTCTAACCCCCCTTAGTACTTTTTAAACATAGGTTTAAAAGCCCAAAAAGGGAAGTAAAATGAGGGTAAATAAAAAATAAAATTAAAAAAAAACCCCTTTAAAATTCTTGACAAGCTGAAATTTTCGATATAATCATCAAGAAAAATCTTTTGGGATTTTATATTCTAAAAAATTGAAAAAAAATAAAAAATTTTGGTAGGGGAATTAAACCCTTTAAACCCTTTTTGGCATAGTAAAACAATGCTTTTACACTGGGGCCCATCCAAAAATTTTGTCCTTTAAACCCTTTGGTTTTTTTTCCCCTTCATTTTTTAAGGAGATTCCATGATGGACATAAAAAATTTTAAAGGGCTTCAAAACCCCTTTTTCCCGCAGATTCGAACCACAATCCCCTTATAAATGGTAGTCCCTTTTTAAAATATGAGGGGACGTCGTTATCCAGTACCCCACTTTTTCATTTTTTTCCCAGGGAAAAACTTACCCAAGGGTTCATCCTCGCCCCCCATTCGATGAAGAGGCAGCTGGGGCATTTTTTAAAATGATGGTCGTCCTTACTTACACAAGGCCCTTTCTTAACCCTTTCCCCCCTTATTTTTCATTGGGATCAGGGGCTCCCAAAAAATCTTTTCCCTGACCACCTTTTTCCCTTCTCTCGGTAGGACATATTGTTTTTTTCACTACCCCAAGGGAAAAAATCATTCAAAATCCTTATTTTTTCCCCCTTAATTTGGATTTGGGAACTTTTCAAGATCGGTCAAAAAATCAATCCTAAACAGCGAAAGGAAACTTGTTATAAAGGGTTTGGTTGGAAAACTTTATTTCCCTTTCTGCGAAACTCTGATTGGGGGGTTTTTAAAATTAAATTTTTATTTCAAAAGGCCGAACGCAAAGGGAAACCCCTTTAAATTCCGGGGTAAAGTTAGAGACAAACTTTTCTTATGCCCAAGAATATGATTATCGTCACAGATTTTTTTTTTTCCCAAGGGAACAAAACTAGGGGGTTGGGGAACATCTTAGGGAGGGTCGGAAGATCATCCTCACCCTTCCCGGGAAGAAAAGGGAAAGGGTGATTTCCCATTTTTAAAGTTCCTCCAACAGTACCAGTCAGTGAAGTCGGGATTACAAGACAAAGGACCCTCCCTTCTCGACTATGACAATTCCGATCGATAAAATGATTAAAATTTTTCACCAAAATTTGCTTGATGATTAGGGGGTCACGAAGTTTTTAAGTTTGGCGTGTTTACCGCTTTTAAAATCCACCAAATTGAATGCCTTCTAGGGGGTCTTATAATTTTCATATAGGACTCTGCTAAAGTTTTCCGCAAAAAAAATAAAATCAGCAACGTTTCAAAGACGGGTAAAGGCTTGTTGAAAGGGTTACTCCCCCTTTTCCCAAAGGAAAAAATCGAGTAAAGGTACCAAAAAGGAAAAAAACGCAGCCTTTGCTATAGTATTATGGCCCAATAAAATTGTTCTCCATTTTTTGTTCACTTTTTAACACTGAAAAAATAATCAAAAAACCTTTAGGTTTAGTTGAAGGGTGTGGAATGTGCCTTTTTTTTGAAAAAATTTAAAATACAATATGTTTTATTAAATTTTTTTTTTTGGGCAATATTATTTTTAAGTTTAACCAAAAAATTTAAATTATTTCAAATGTTTTTTAAAAATCAAAATTAATAAACGCTGCACCCTTCGTGGGGTGGGCAATCATTGTGCATAAATGAAAAAAAAAAATATTATACAAATTCCGTATTTAAATTTCACCCTTTACAAAACTTTATTCCACTCCCCTATGTTTACATAATCCCTTGTCTTCAACAACTTTCGTTCAACGAGTTTGTTTCCCTCTTTTATTTTTATAATCGTTTTTTCCCCTTTTTTTTCACACATTCGCCCAACAAAATTTACTACGTCTTATATGGACAACTCCTTACTTTTTCCCCACCACACTCTAATCTTATTTTTTTCCTTTGCATTCGAAAAAAAAACCCACCCTTTTTTCAACAGCCCAATCCAACATAAACGCTTATTTTAAAATTTAATTATCAATTTTCTTTTAAAGCACACCCCTTTCCCAGAAACCCATTCTTTAAACTAAAATCTGTCGATATGAGGAATTTCAACATAGATTTCTTAATATCTCTTTCCCCAACCACTTTCACCTTGCTTTTGTGTTTCTCCGACAAACCCACAATTTCTTTCAAAAAATCAATGTTAAAATAAAACACACTTTTATCTACTAAATGTCTTTTTGCCTCTTTCGATATAATTTTCCTTTATCTTTATTTCGATAAAATACACACCTCCATCTACTCTCTTATATGCTTTAAACCCGATATCACCTTTTAAACGTTCCATTTTTAGGGAACATTCAAAAAAAATACACAAAGAACCCCCTTTCCTTATAGGGGTTTTTCCATTTAAAACTAAGCTGGGGTTTCCATTCTCTGCCCCATCCTTAAAAAAAAATTATCACCTTAGTTTTGGTGACATTTATACGAAATCTAGTCTCCCTCTAACCACTTTCCCAAGTGATTTAATTCATTCTTTAAGTCATTTTCTTATCTGCCAAAATTGACAAAACCCCCTGCATATAGCAAATTCTTACATTCACATTGCCCCCATCTGTAAAAACCCCAACTGTGCATCAAAAATTTTCTCTTTACATTTATCCATTAATAAAACAAACAACACGGGAGACAAAAACACACCTTATTAACATTTTTTAAATGCAAAACCTTTGTTCAAAGCCCCCTTTCCATCCTAACAGTTTTTTTTATTTTAAATTTCTTACCCCCGCCAAAATTTGAAATTTATTAACCTTTTCCATTTCCACTAAAGAAACACAGAAAATCACTTTTCCCCTACGCCTATTAACCCCTTGGACTCTCCCCGACCCCAATTAAAATTGCCCCAATACATTTTTTTTTTTTTTTTTTTTTTTTTTTTTTCTTTCTTTCCCCATATTCCCAATAAATTTTTTTTGCAAAACAAATAGGGTGTTTCCATGCAATATCCAAACCCTGAAAATTAAATCACAAAACCCCCCCCAAATAAATTTTTGCCCACATTTTTTCACCATTTTCTAAAATAAAAACTCTCGAAAAATTGTGCAATTTTGAAAATTTTCTACAATTTATTTATTTTTTTTAAAAATCATTATAATATTTTCCCCTAATCAAAAAAATTTAAAAAAAAAGTTAAAGAAAAAGCACAAAGAATCGGGGGATCATGTGAAAAAAGGGAAATCAGCCCCTCTTTTGGGAAATGGAACTAGTGGGGATCTTCATTACGCGAAACTAGTAAGGTTTTGGTTTTGGGGGGAAAAAAAAATTTGGGAAAAAAGCAGCTATATAAAAAAAATTTGAAAATAAAAATTGAATACAAGCCTAAAAATGGAAATTTCTTAATATTTTTGTAAGGAACTGGGGAATTACCTTTGACCCATTATACTTTTTTTAAAATTTTCTAAATAAAACCCATAGCGGCCTAATTTGAAACTGGGAAAACCTTTTGGGCCACAGAAAAGGTAAGAAACAGTTTTCGCCCCTGATGGGGGTTCTCGCCAACCTTTTTGACCGCTTAAGTTTTTTCCCAACACGGGTTTTTTACTAGTGTAAATTGTTGGGTGATATAGAACTGTCAAAAATCTTTTGTGAAAAAGTTTCCAAGCTGTCAATGGACGCAACCATTTTACCCGAGGGGTTTTGGGAATATTTTTTTGTGTGTGCCTTGGGGGGTTTTTTAACTTACCAAAATTTAAAACCAATAACCTTATTTTAAAAATTAAAAAAAAACTAAGTGTGAATTTTTGTAACAAAAACATGAAAAAGAAATAGCCTTCAAAATCATTTTGAAAAACTCCCATTTCCCACTTTTTTTCCCTATACTAAAATTGGACTTTTTTTTCTAAACTCCCTTTTACATTTTAAATCCCCCTAGACTACCTTTTCTACCCCCCAAAATGGAAATGAGGGAAACAAAGGAAACCCAAGAGAGTTGGGATGTTTTTTTTGAAAAAAGAACAGACAAAGTCCAATTGAACAGGGGGGAATTCTTAAAAGCGCAAAAGGGTTTGGTATAGCAAACACAGCCATCCTCTAGTTAGGTTCCAAAAAAAGCCGTTGTTCTCAAAAATTTTTACAAACTAGGTTTTCCCCAAAAAAATTTAAAAGCTAATAATTATTTGTAAAAAAATTTCCCGAGAAATGGAAATAAATAAAAAGAGTTTTATTTTCGGCTTTTTTGGCAATTGCCCTAAGTATTTTTTTAACTAACAAAAACAATAATTTAAGTTAAGTTCCAGCCAAAAAAGGCAAAACTTGAGTTGCAACAAATCAAAAAAAAGAATTCTAACCGAACTAGAATTTTTAAATTTAACCCACTTTTCTAAAAATTAAATGAACTTTTATTTTTGATTAAATAAAATTTAAATAGTCCACAAAAAGACCCTTTTTTACAAGATACTTTTTTAATATATAAGCTACTAGATACTGTTGCCCCGCGGCTTTGCTCGCCCCGGAAGTTGCTTATATAAAAATACGAAAATATACAAAATTTTTTAAACAGTTTAAATTTTTTAAAATATTACTTTAACGTTTTTTGCCCATAACTTTAAACCTCTGATCAAAAATAATGCAAGTCCGATACAAATTTTCCCCCCCTTTTTCACCCCTTATTAAATAAAATTTCCAAGATTCCGGAAACACATTTTTATTTGTTTTACATCAATAACCGAAATAAAAAAATTTTTGGGTTTATTTAACTTTCAAAATAGGGATTTTTCATAAAATATTATAAATACATATTATCACCCCCCATTTTTGCCCCCTTTTTGGGAGGAATTTCTAAAATCCTTTTTTTAAATTTGGTTTCTTACATAAAAAAAATGAAATACATCCGAATTTCTTTGCTTGAAACCTTGAATTTGGGCGCTGGGCGAGGGATGAATAAAGTAAACAGTCATCAGGCCCTTTTTATTTTATAAAAAATAGTTTAAACCCCCCCCCCCGGCGATTTTAACAGTTTATCGACCCCCCCAAGAGCCTTCTAGAACCAAAAAAAATAATACACAGGAAAGAAAAATATCAAAAAGCTATCAAAAAAATTTTCTTCAAATCAAGTGGCGATAAGGACATTTAAATCTAAATTTTAAAATTTTCCCCCGTAGCAAACATTGTTATCTAGGGGCACGCCCATAAACAAAACCAAGAATAATTTAAAAGGGAAAACCATGGGGGACAAATTATAAAAAAACAAACCTTTTTTTATTTTTTTTTTTTTCCTTTTCAACATTTTTTTTTAGGAGGATGTGCTGGGTGGGTCCCGAGTGCAGTGTTTCGGAGATTAATTTTTCCCCGGGTAAGAAAAACTACCACGTAGTAAAAAATCTCCCGTTATATTCTTCCCCAAAATTTTTCGCAAGAGGTTATTTTACTATAAAGGGAAAACGGACTCGCAAGTATAACGAAAAAATTTGTCACGCCCCTCACTCGAAAAACTTTGTAAAAAAAAATAAAAAAAACAAATGTTTAAAATTGTGATAGGTTTCTTAAAAAACGAAAGTTCCGTTGACGAGGGGAATAATTTTGTAAACTTTGGAACAAGAAAGCATTTCCTTAAAAAAAAAAGAAGGAAAAAAGTTTATTTTGGATTTCTTCGGGAGTTTCCCAAAACTTCTCTTTTGAACTTGGAAGGCCTCTATTTTGGGCCCAAAAAATTTGCTTCAAGATTTTGCGTTTAAATCCCATGCCTAGTTTTTGCGAAACTTTACCATAGACTATTTCCGGGCCCAAAAGACGTAATTCCCTTTTATGAATTAACTTTAATTTAAAATTAATAATGGGGGTTTTAATCCTTAAAATACAAGTAAACATATCAATTTTTAAATTCTTTTTTTTTACCTAAAAAATTACAGCGCTTTATATGTAATATGAATAATATTAAACGTTTTAAAACATAATAGGCTTTCTTTCCAACTAAAATTAAATAAGAATTTAAAACTAAATTTTAAAAAATTCTAAAAATTTTTTATTCATTTAAATGCTACTTTAATTTATCTGACGTCTTTTTGTAAAGTTTTTTATAAAAAAATTAGCCCTCATTTTAAGCCCAAATTTTCCCAATATCAATACACATATTCCAAAGTTTTTTTTTAAAATTATCGCCACCCACCGAAAATGCAATTTTTCAATAAAAAAATATTTCCTTTTCGCAAGCGGAACAATCCCGTAGGGCGGGTGGCGTACATTTGGGAACACATACTTAAAAAGTTTGGCTTTTTAGGGGGGGGTTTTTTTTTTTGGGGAAACAAACTGTTTTTTGTATTA
The DNA here is from genome assembly GCA_039000515.1 of Timema cristinae. Taxonomy (NCBI): domain Eukaryota; kingdom Metazoa; phylum Arthropoda; class Insecta; order Phasmatodea; family Timematidae; genus Timema; species Timema cristinae. The sequence continues at coordinate 40,914 of JBCFYV010000945.1, read as the reverse complement.
GCTAAAAAATAAGCATTTAAAAGAGATCTATAATATTTTTCAAATATAAACAAAATGTTTTTTAATTAGGAGCTTCTAGGGCTAAATACCCTTATAATAATGAAAATTGAACAAAAAATACATAAAATTATTTTTTCCCTTTTCCCCTTAAAGGTGTTTACTTCATAAAATTTGCATTTAAATAAAAAATATTAATACATATAAAAAAAAATTTTTAATATATATAGGGTAAAAAAATATAAAAGGGGTTTATATATGCTTCTTAACAACATTATTAACTTGTAAACTTGAAAGTGCAACAGGAAGGGGAAATATGCGGAACAAAACTAGGGGGATAGACAAAAAACCAATTTTATGTGTTTTTTTCCCCAGGGTTTTCCCCTATAAATAGCGTGCACCATCTGAATTATTAAAACTATGTCCGTGCTTTTGCAATAGAAAAAAGCCCCGGGAAAACCACGGGGAATGCTAAAAATAAAAACTCTGATTTTCACCAGTGGAAAGCAACGACTGTCTTGTAAAACAAAACATAAGCTTTTGTTGATGATATCCAAGTTTAACATTTATGAAAAAATTTAAAAAAAAAATTTTCCAAAAAAATCCTTTCCTTTGACCTGTGGGAAAAAAAAATTTATGAAAAAATTTTCCAAGTATAAACATGATTTCCCCCCTTTGCTTACTTTAAATTTTAAAATTTTTTTTTAATAATTTTAATTTTATTTTTTTTTCTTTTTTGCATTGAACTTGTTTTTTAAATCAAAATTTTTTTTTTAACAATTTTTTTTTTCCAAACCCATTTTGTTTTTTGATCACTCCCCTATCAACATACCAGACAAACAATGACGACGCGAATGAATTATCCTCATAGGACAAAATTTAATTCGCTATTTTGTCACTCCCGGGGTTTTGGCCAAATTAAAAAATGTAAATGGACAAAAATGAGATAAAAAATGCAAACAATTTTAATTTAAAACCCGTTTTTTAAAAAAAAAAGGGAAACGGTTTTGGGTAAAAAAAAGTTAAAATTAAATTTTTGGGCCCTTCTTTCCCCCAAAGATGGTACCCGGGGAAAAAATTTTTTTTGGGGGAAATTTCCCAATTGAACTTAAATCAAAAGTCAATTTAAACCCTATGTCTAAAAAAATTCTCATGCTAAATTTTAAATTTTTTCCCTGAAATATCTAAAATGACTGGTAAAAAATTAAAAAGGATCACAAAACATTTTGAGCCCTAATAGAGTAAGCTAATATTTCGGCAATGTTTGCCATTTTTGCCAAAAAATTATTTTTTCCTAAAAAACCTAGTGTGTCCATACATTATATATTTTATATATAAAAATTTATAAATATATATATATAATATTTCAAACCGGGTCAACCTTTTAGGGGCCTGCCTACTAAAGAAAGGGTTTACCGGGTTCCAGTAAACACATAGCCAAAAAAATTCATCATTGGGGAATGGGGACCGACCCCTTCGTACAAAAGAAAATAATAGCAGCGGACAGAGTGTTTTTTTTCCTAATTTAAATTTTTTTAAATAAGACGAGTTATGATAAAATCAGTAGGTTCAAAAAACACTGGGATAAATCTTAAAATAAAAATTTTCACAACTATTCTACTTGTAGAAAACTTCCCAGGTATGCCCTGGGTTTTGTAGAATATTTTTTGCCCAAATTTTTATATCACTTTCTCAAAAAATTTTATTTTTGAAGAATTATTATATTTTCTACTTTGGGAATTGTTTTGGAAAAAAGGGAATTCCCCATTTTTAAAACATACTGATGATGTTTACTAACATTATAAATGTGTCCCTTAATATGAACTAAAAAAAAAATATATTTAAACCGTTTAATAAAAATATAAATAGAAAACTAATAATCCTTAAAAAAACTGGTTCAAAATACTTATCTAGAAAACAAAAATTGTACGTGATTTCAAACAATCAAACCACGCAAAGAAAAAAAAAATTTATTTTCCCTTTGTTTTTTTTGAAGGTATTTTAAAGTAATGACGACATGCAAAAAACATAACAAGTCTTTTAAAATAAATAAAAATTAGGGATAGTAAAAAGACCCGATAATATTACCTTATTTAATTAAAACGTACAAACAAAAAATATGGAATTTTTAAATTTTATTGCTTCACATGCTTCTCTATATGTTCCGCTTTCCCCCTGACCTTTGCCCAATTTTTAAGGCTCTATGGCATTTTGGGCCTCGAACTTGATGCAATAACATGCGCAAAACAAAAGCATTCAAAATTCTTTTACATGGAGGGTGAAGACACACCAAGAGGGGTTCGATGATTTAACCCCGGAAATTTTTCAACGGGCGTCCCTTTTAAAACGGGGGTTTTTTCACTCATTTTTTGAGGTGTTTTTATGTATAATAAGGGGGGAAATTTGGGGAAAAACAAAAAATTTTTTTTAAAGCAAAATTTATTTTTCCCTAAACAAAGCGAAAAAATGCATTTTAATTTGGTTTTAGGGGTGATGAAACCCCTTTTTTTGGATATTGTTTCTCTTTAAAAGGGGAAATACGCTTCCATTTTCTAATTTGTACGGAAATTTTTTAAAAAAAGTCGGGATTTTTTTTCCCGTGTAAGGGAAAAACCCAAAGGGGAACCGCCAGGGCTGCCCCCTTTTTACTGTTTGACATTCCCCCTACTTGAAAAGGTTTTTATTTTCATTAAGATTTTGGCGTTTACACCTTCGTTAGGGCAGATTGAAGATCACCTGATTGCCCCTTTTTAATATTTTTTGCAAATTTTTTTTTATAGACCAAAACAATTTTTTAAGTCTTTTGTTTTAATGTGGGCATTAAAAAATTTTTACAAAAAATTTGGGTGAATACCGCCCCCAACCCCCACCCCTATTACAAAATTGGGGGACCACCCCACTGGGGAGTCTGAATGGGGTAACACTTCTACCCACCATTTTCCCCCGTTTCTCCCTCCCCCCCCCCGGCTTTTAAAACAAAAAAGTTCTCAGCGCGGGGGGTAACGGGGGGGCCCGGGAGGCAGCGAGCGAGAAGGAGAAAGGGGGACTTTTTTTGGGCCAAAACATACAAGGAATACATTGGTCCCTAATTTTAGGGGAAAAAATACATATAAAGGGTTTTTAAGTAAAAAATTTTTTTTTTAATTTAAAAAATTAAGTCACCAGCCCTTTGAAATATAGGTGCCCCCCAGCATCGGGCAGTTTGGGGGGGAAAGGTTTTCGCCCACTAGATTGATTAGGTCCTCCGGGCCCCCCTGCCCCGCGATCTTGGTGCTTTCGTATCTTCCTTCAAACCCCCCTGAAAAAGAAGTAAATTTTTTGGAAACTACTAAAGCCCCTCAACTGAACGGGAAGCAGTTTCAAAAAAACAGCTGTTAAATTTCCCCGATTTGCAGGTTTTACGATTTAGTCGTCTAAACCCGAAAAAAGAACTGAGCAGCGAAAACGCTGTGCGAAAAACCCAAAATTTTGGACCTTTTTGCTTTTAGGGCCTGGGTTTTCTTGGTTTCAGTTGAAACTAAAAGTTCCTTATCTTCTCAATCTGCTATTAAAAATTGAAACCAACCCATCAAATTCTCACCTATCAAAATTTACTGAAATTTACCCAAATTTAAAATTTAGCCAATTTTTAAATTCTAATTTTAAAAAAAACTCTTTTTTGAAATCTAGGTTTTGTTAAACGTCACCAGCCGGGTTTTTTAGTTTTGCGGGCCCAAAGGGGGGCTTTTTCCCTAAAACCCTTTTGACGCCCTTTGGAAAGGGCCCGGGGGGTTTTGGGGGAAAAGGGGAACTCTAATGTCAAAAGGGCTGATACATGGGGGGAATGGGGGGAAAATCCCAAAATGTTTGTTTCGTAAAACAGATCTTATACTCCCAAAATTTTAAAAAATTCAAAAACAATAATATTGTTCAAGTGTTTTTCCTTTTATAAACATGATTCCCAGAGGATTGTTAAGTTAATTAAAGTAAAATTTTTTTGATTAATCCAAAAATAAATTTTGAAAAGTTGTGGGGCCTAATTTTTTTTCAAAAGCTCTCTAAAAATGATAATATAAGATCAAAAAACGTGGGCCCCAAAATTTAAAATAGATATTTTAAACCCCCCGTCAAGCATCGGGTTGGGGGGCCTTTAAAATCCTTTCATGGGATCGCCACTACAGAAAAGAGTCATCCTAAATTTGCGTATAGTATTAAAAGCTGGCTCTTACTCAGATCGCAAAATTGACATTCAAAACATAAAAAAGCAGGGTTTTTTCCCCATACCCTGAGGAATTAGATCTTTACGTCTTTATGTCTGTATGAATAAAAAAACCTCGAAATAATTCAAAATCCGGTTTTAAAATAGAAATTTTTAAAAAGTATTAATTCTGAGGGCCCCTTTTCCCCAGTATAAAAAAAATTTTTCCTTTTTGGAATAAAGAATTTATTCTTGGTGATAAAATATTAAAGTACACAAATTGAGGGGGGGGGGGGTGCCCAGGCTGAAAAGTCTACATGGTCTTAAATGGGGGAAAGGGGAAAAAGGGAAGAAAAGCGTTTTCGTGGGTTTTAGACGAAAACCCCCAAAAGGGGTAATGATAGCTTTTTTCGTTGGTCGCGTCAAAAAAAAATTCAGCGAATTTCAACCCACGCGAGGAACCGCCGGTTTTAGCGCTCGCGTGCCAGAAAGTTGCCTTTACTGGTAATAAAAACAAACCACCGGCCTACAAACCGTTTTAAAATTAAATTTTAAAAAAAAAATTTTTAAAAAAAATCATTTTACTAAATTTTTTTTCCCCCAATTTTTCTTCCCTGGACATTTCGATCTAATTTGACTAAAGAACTGAAACTTGACTAAACTTTTTCCGTTTAAAATTGAAAAAAATAAATTTTAAAACATATTCCTCCTTCCAAATTTCTGTCAAAGAAAATTATTTAAACCCTGAAAATAAAGGTTTTTTAAATTTTGGGGTCGGGGTGTCTCATTTCACCTCAAATATGGGAAGTTGCTTCTTAGCAGATAATCTGTAGGGATGCCCCTGTGGTCGCCCCGCCAAAAAACACTGTTTTCATCTTACTTGGCTCTCAAGAGGGTTCAATTCGAAAAAACCCCCCCCCCGTGACCATTTTGGGGGGTCTGGAGGTTCCTCTTAACCCAGTCCGCCCCGTGAAGGATGTTTTTGTCAATTTATATTTATTTAAATTGATTTTTTATTATTTTGTTATTAAAACCCCCCTAATAAAAGATGCCGATACATTTTTTTGATCAAAAAAATAATTTAAATTTACTGGAGTTTTTGGCCCGGGTATTTTCCCTCCCCGCTTTTTAAAAACCCCTTTCCCATGAGTTTTAATTTTATGGTCCCCTTCTAAGAGACTCATAATGGCCGCAATATACAAAGGGGGAAAAAAATTGACCCCCAGCAGTGGGGGATGGGAAGACCCTAGGGTGAAAACGAGGTTGACATTGTTTTTAAAAAAAAAGAAACGCAACGGAAAAAAAGTAAAAAAATTTTTTGGGAAGAAAATCTTGTGATAATGGGGAGGGTTTTTTATTAGGGGCCCATTTCACAAAATTATGGGCCCGAAAAGCTTGTACAAGTCTGAGAACAACTTTAAAAAACTTTCCTAACAACACTAGGACTTATAATGAGAAGATTCACAAAAATCTAACACCTCAGTGCCGGGAAAACTACAAGCAAGACACCATTAACATGGGTGATATCAAAACCCAAAAATTTTAAATTTTGATTTACCTTTGTTTTAAACTACCCTTTTTGACCAACTTTATTCAAAATTTTTCATTTATTGCTCCAAGTTCCCAAAAATTAATATTAAAATTTTTGCTTTAAATTTGCTGAGATTAAAATTTTTCATGGGAATTTATTTTTTTTTGTTTCAACATTGGGCTCTAAAAAATACTTTTTTTTTTGCCAAAATAAACAAATTCGACGAATGCAAACCTTATTTAGTAAAATAATTAATTTTTTGGGGTTTTCCAAAAGGGCCAAACCCCATGAAGAAGTTTTTCCCCATAAAGGTTTTACAGTAAATAATTTAAGGATTTTTCCCAAATTTTTTAATTTAAAAAGTTGCTCCCTTTAACAATTTCCCCTTTTAAAAAGAAAAATATAATTTTTTTTTCCCAAAATGGGCCCGGAGGTCCTGTGAGAGCCCATCTCAAATTTTTTTTTGTTTAAAATTAATGGTTGGTTTTTTTTTTTAAAAATTTTTTCCCTTGGATAATTTAAATTTAAAAATTTTAAAAAAAATTTTTGAACCCCAAAAATTTTTAATCACATTTTTTTTTGTCTTAGAAAAATCCCCAATTCATTTATCACCTTTCTTTTGGGATTTTTTTTGTTTTACGTCCCTGGACTTAAACAAAAAAAAACTAAAAATAGACAAATGCTTCATGGGGTTTTTGTGTGTGATGTATATATAAAATATAAAAACCCCCCCTTGCCTATTAAAAAACACCATCCTCATTATGTTAAAGTTTAATTAAATATAAAAGATTAAAAATAAAAAAAATATCCCATATAGTGGGTAAAACTATTTTATTATCAAAAGTTTTTCTGGTCTACGAATTAAAAAAAAGGGAATTAATTTTTAAATGTTTGGGTTTTAAAAGAATTCCCCTATTAAAATTTTTTTGGATGAAAATTTTTCTTTTAGAATTTTTGTTTATGAAAAAATTTCTTTCCCCCCAACTTTTAATTTTATAGAGCCGATAGGTTTTTTATAAAAAAGCTAAAGTCTCGAGGGATGTGGTGTTCCCCATTTCTGTTTTTTGATTTTTATTTTTGGGGTGGTCGAAAAACTACCCAAAAAAAATATTGGAAATTCTGGATGGAGATTTTCCCAAAATTCGATTTGCCAAAAAATGGTTAAATTGGGAAAAATATATCTTGCCCCCCCAAATAACAGTCGAACAATTTTAAAAATTAAATTTTTCAATTTTTTGAAGGTTTCTTTGGGTAACCCACCTCTTTTTAAAATATATTGGTGATTTTAACTGCCCCAAAATTGATTGGGGAAAAATCATCATCTCAAAGCATAAACAAATTTCAAAATTAAATTAAAAGCTACCAAACTTCCTTTCTTCGAATAAAATAAAAGGATTTTGAACAACTTAATGAAGCTGATAAGGGCACTAACCCCTAAACCTTGTTTTTCTGTTTTCCCCCAAACCCCTTTTAAATCATAGCTCTCAATCACTAGTTTTAAATTGGAAATTTTGCCATTCCCCCTTATTGATTTCACTTGAATTACCTATTCTACTAAAATTAAAAAGACACACCCCCACATAAGGTTTAAATTTTTCACGTGGGATTTTCAATGACCTGGGTATATCGATTAATCTTGGGGTTTTTTTCTACAAAGGGTGTTGTTATTATTATTATTATTATTATTTTTATTAAATTTTTATTTTATTATTATTATTAGCACCGCGTCTTACTACCCTTCGGTTATACCAAATTTCGCTAATGTGTAATGGTAGGGGGATTGTGGATGAAATAAGGACCACAGTTTAAAAAGTGGGAAACCCCAACCACGGTGGGGGACCTGGCATTCCACACATTCACAAGATGTCTTGTCAGAGGTGTAGGAAGGGTTCCCACGGATGTTAATTTGGGGTTAGATAATTTTACCAAAAATTTTCCCAAAAAAAATCAAATTAAATATACTTTAAAATTTATCCAAAAATCCAAAAGGTTTTCCCTTTTACTTTAAATAAATTTTTATGAAAAAAAAACTTTTTTTTTAAAAATCTAAACAAATGAATATAAAAGAATTCATTCACATTTTTCTCACTTTTGTAAATTAAATTAAAAAATACTTTGATTATAAACAAGCCAAAAGGGGGAACTCCCAAAAGAAAAAAGAAATTTAAAACAACCCCAAAGGGAAATTTTTTAAATTGTTAAAAATAATCGGTGAATAAAGTTTCGGCCCCCTCAACCTAGAAATTAATTGGGAAGACTATAGTGAATTTTTTTGTTAAAATTTCTTTTTAATTTTGGAAATTACTTTAATTCCGTTTATAAAACCAGCCCTTTTCCCGTCTTAAACCCGCCCCCTTTTTTGAAACTTTTCCCCAAAAGGGCCCTTTTCCCCATGCCCAAAAAATTACATCATTGGATGTTTTCCCAGTTAAATATAAAAAAAAAAATTTTTTCTAATGTGCTGGGGCAATGGAATTCCCAAATTTTTTAAGGATAAAAAGGGGTGCATTTTTTTAAACCCCCTTTTTTAAACCTATAAACTTTAACATTTGGTTTTTCAAAAGAAACTAAATTTCCCCTTATATTGGGAAAACCCTCACTAACATACCTATCTAAAAAAAGGTGCAAAAAAAAAATGTTATAATTATAGACCAATTTCTCCATTTAAAAAATTTTTTTTTTGAATTTTTCGAAAAAAAAAATCATGAGCATACTTTTTCCCCAAAATAAAGAACAAACCCCCCCAAAAAGCAAAAGACTTTATAAACAAAAAAACTACCGTCACAAAACTAGTCAGTTTCGGGACAAAAATTTTTCCCCCCCAATTTTTCTAGGGCCCCAAAAAAAGTTAATAAAATCATTCTGATCAAAAATAAGGCATTTTTTCATGTCAGCATAGTTTTTATACTCCTAAACTTTGTAATTTTTTGGCCTATCCCCCTCATATGTAAAATTGGGTTTTGCAGTTATTTACATGAAAAACTTTACGATTAAAAAAAAATTCTCACTCCTCCAACATATTTTTTTGCCCCTGTGGCATCCTCAAGGTCAAAATTTTGGGTCCCCTTAAACTTTAAGTGTTCATTGAAGATATTTTCAAATATTTAACCTCCCTCTAGTTATTTATTTTTTGCGGGTGATGGGGAAAATTTTTTTTAAAATTATCACATAAACTGCGGAAATTTTATAGATTTACAAAACGACATAAATGGTATTTTACAATGGTCTCTTGAAAATGGGGTGTCTATTTAAAAAAGCTAAAACCCAAAACATATATTTTTAATAAGAAAACTAATCCCATTTTAAAAAAATTTTATAATTTTGGGCAGGAAAAAAAAATTACTCCACACACACACACAAAAAACACACAACACAAACACACACATAAAATATATAATATATAAAATAATATATAAATATATATAATTTATTGGCTACTGGACGATAAAACCACTTCCACATCCCTGCTGACCATATAATATCTCAACATTGAAATTACTTAAATTTAAATGATTACTTCCCTCATTTTTTGAATTTGACTGTTTCTTATTGTAAAGACTAGACCTGGCTAGACTAAACTAGAATTGCTACGTGTTTGTAATTCCCTTACCTTATCTGACCCCCCCTTTGGGTTTTGGGAAAAAGGGCAAAGAAAATTTTTCACTTGGGGTGCCTTTTTTAAATTTTTTTTTTCCGAGGGAGAAATTTTTATGATTATGACAGAATTCGAAACCTCCCAGGGCCCAAACGCTCTACTTGCATAGACCTTTATTGGGATAACATTTTTGTTTCAATGTTTTAAATAGCAAAATTTTCCTTGATGATGTAGGTTTTTTATGGGGCCCCCACGTTGTTTAAACCCTTTGGGTTTCGTTTTTTCCCCAAAGGTCCCCTGGGTTTTGGGCGCCAATTTTTATGAACCCCCAATTGGACGCCAATTGTTATGTTCTTATACTGGGCCACGTTTGGCCGCCAATTGCCACCTTTCTAATATTTTTGGTGATAAATGCCCCACGTTTGTAAGTAATTTTTTTAACCTTACGGGAATTTTTTTCTTTTTTAATTTTCCCGCGGTTATCATCTTTCCCACATTTGGGCCCCACTTATGATAAAAATAACTAAAGTCAGAAAAGAGTTTTATATTTTGGGTTTTTTCCCAAATAAATTTTTTAATACTTTATAGAAAAACACTAAAGTTTTCAAACAATCTAACGAGCTAAACACACGTCCGTCGGAAAAAAAAGACTGACATTAACAGGAGCTCTGAATTTTAAACCCCCGTGAAACACCCCAGTCCAATGGAACTTACAAAATGTTTATTTTGTGAAAACGTATAGAAGCATATAGAAATGGGCCCAGAACCGGACACTGCCTTTAAATTGGGCCTTTTACAATGTTCTGGGTTGTTCCAGAACGGGAAATTTAAGTTTTTTAAAAGACCTTTTTCATTTCAATTTTGACCAACTTTAAAGTTTACACACTGAAGCTTTACAGTACTTATGCCCCCTAACTTAAGGGGGGTGAGCTTTTAAAAACAAGAAAATAACTGGGGAATTTCCTATTAGAAAACTTGAAAATAAACATATATGAAATAAATTTTTGAAGAAGACTTCTTTAAAACACCAATTAAAAAAATATAGAATTCAAAAAAAACCCCCATGAAAAATATAAATTAAAGGAAATTTGTAAAATTTTTAAAATATTTTTTGGGGCCAAAAACAGGGCATTACAAGGATTCATGTCTCTTCTGGGGGCCCGCAAAAAAAATTTAAAATTTTTTCTTAACAACCCTTTTTTTTAGCTCTTGGGGGGTTTACCAAGCACTAATTCCAATTTCAAATTTTTTTTTTTTCATAAAAAAAAGCCAAATTAAAATTTATTTAAGAACCCCCTTGCATTAATTTTTCCGAAAGGGGTTTCTGATTTTGATTATTTAAATTTAACTATTCGATTTATTTTTTGCTTATTTTACGCTTTTTATACTTTTGTTCTGTCTATCAAGTTATTTATTTTTTTATTTTAAATAAATCTTTTTTTTTAAACCCATTTATCAGAAAAGAAAAATTATTTTGCTATTATTTTTTTTTTATTATTATTATTTTATTATTTTATTATTTTATTATACGTTTTTTTAAAAGGGACTTTATACTTTTAGGCTGGCCTTTTTAGGTCTCACGAAGTTGGTGGCACAGGAAATTAAATTAAAAATTATTTTTTTATTTTTATTTTTTTTTAGCACTGCGCTTATACCCTTGGGAACCTTTTTTTTATTTTATTATTTTATTTTTTAAATATTTTATTTTTAAAATTTTTTTTATTTAACTTGGGGTCCCTTTTACGGGTATCCAAATTTAAATACAAATGTGAGGGGAGGGAAACGATAAGGGGCTAGAAGGAAGACCCCATTTCTGAAGGTATTTGGTAAGCCATTGAGGAAAAAACTACCCTCATTTTCAGTACACCCATCGTAAATCGAACCCCTAACTACGAGTGACCAACGAACCAAACTAAACGGACCCAACTTTTAAATTTCCACGTGTCCTCCAACGTGATGCGAGAATCTGTTAAATATTAAATCCGTTAAAAAAAACAGTGTAAAAAAAAAGAGTGAATACTCACCATTAGAAAATATTACCCATAAAATAGCACTACAAAATATTATTGGGAATATTTTTACCTGAGGCCTAAAACTATTACGAATATTTATTATAAATCACTACTTTAATTTTTTTTGGTTGAAAAATTACACTTGGACATAGAAATCGAACGCAATACCTTGACTTAGTGCGTCAATTTTTCTACCATGAGCTATCCAAGATTCATCCCGTGCTCAAGGTCATTTTTTCACTCATTTTTTTAAAAAGGCGAGATCTGTGATGGATGGTAGTTTTTGGCTATTATAAGATGTCGGTTCCACAACCACCTTTTGACTCGGGAGGAATGTTATGTTGTCTAATGTACAGTTCAATACAAATTGCAATAAATAGCGATATCAATGAAAAATCGATTCAAAAAGGTGTAAAAACATGTACATATTGAAATGTCTCTATGGTGGTGACCACAGTTGTTATTATTATTATTATTATTATTATTATTAGCACCGCGTTTTAAACTCCCCAAATTCGGGTTATACGCACTTACGCTAATGTGAATTTGGTAGGTGATTGTGAGATGAAATGAAGGACCTACATTTTTAACGTGGAATCCGAACCGCGGTGGAGGCCTGGCATTCCCCACATTCACAAGATTTCTTGTCAGAGGTGAAGGAAGGGTTTGGTAATCAGATGAAGTGACCACAGTTAAATTCACTTATTTTATGGAAAAATGACACCCGATCACGGGAATCGAACCCGATTTTAAGGTGGGCTGTGGACCCCAATAAATAGCTCATTGTACCGATAAATTTCCACACGTCCATCACACTCCTGCCTTAAACTATAGTAAGAGTGACTCTGAACAAGGGGATAGCTCATGGTAGAGCTTTTAAAAACTCTAAACCTGATTTGATTCCCGTGTCCAGTGGTAATTTATCAACTGAATTGAATTAAAAAAGAACGTACATTTTTTACGCCTTGGGGTGTGATATCATAACTCAATTAATCATTGATATTGTTATTAAAAGGACACTGACGGTCTTGACAACTTATCTTTGTAAAGTGTTTTATAAATTTTAAATTATTAAATTAGATTAGATAGAAGCAAAACGACTTACGAGAAGTTAACCCTTGCATTGTAATGAAAACTTGTTTTGTTAGGGGAATAGTATGTGAACGAAGGTTTTAAAAAAATGTAACTTGTTTTTTAAAAAAAATAACGTCATTGGGTGTTGATTTAAAAGAAATAACTAGTCGAAGCGTTTGTTCAAGTTTTCGCGTTAAAATATATTAGAAACTTTTTATCAAGCGTCGACAACCCATGGAATGAAGAAACCTCATTCGACTTTTTAGATTAAAAGTTTACTTAGCAAAAGCTACAAAATTTCAGAACTTTTAGCTTTACAACTTTTTAAAGGGGGACCTGGTGGTCTAGGGGTAAGGTGTCGGACTTCTGTGCTGGCGGCCGGGGTTTCCCATCCTTGGCCCGGACAGATTTATCTGATTACCAAACCCTTCCTTACCTCTGACAAGTCATCTTGTGAATGTGGGGAATGCCAGGTCTCCACCGTGGTTCGGATTCCACGTTAAACTGTAAAGGGCCTTCATTTCATCTTTACAATCACCCTACAATTACACATTAGCGTAAGTGCTTATAACCCGAACGGTTTTGTAAGACGCGGGGCTAATAATAATAAAAATAATAATAAAAAATAATAATAATAATAATAATAATAATAATAATAATAATAATAATAAAAAAATAATAATAATAATAATAATAAAAATAATACAACTTTTTTTTTATCGGTAAAGTTAAATGTTATGTGTAGCTTTGTACAGTCGCAGGTGAGTCTACAAAGCCACCGGTTCAGTTGGGGAATGTAAAAAATGTATTTACCATAAAAAAATATTCGCCGAGAGTTTTACAAAATCACCTGTGAGTCTACAAAATAACCTTCAGCCACTGGTGAATGCTAATAAATCACGTCAAGATTAGTTTTGGTTAATTTTAATTTGGGCAAGTTAGGTTAGCATAAAAAAAGTTTAGACTAGTTTATTTTCCCTTAGGTTAGGTTAAACTAGATTATTTTTATGCTAGTTTGAATTTATGTTCTATATTTTCATCAACATAAAATTAGGTATTTTATAAAATTGCCGTAAAAATATAGTTATCAGAGATGTTTATGTTTCATACTTCCCCCCAAATTGCATTGGGAAAGAAATTTAAAATGACTGTAAAATTTAAAAACTATATTATTTGTTATATAGAGGGTTAATTTAGGTAATTCTATAGGCCCTATATTCACCGGTTATTTTTACAAAACTAAGACGTCAACACACTTATAGTAACTATGTATTTAAAAATGTGGAACGCTTCACGATTTTGCGTGTCATCCTTGCGCAGGGGCCATGCTAATCTTCTCTGTATCGTTCCAATTTTAGTATATGTACCGCCGAAGCGAGTACATCTAGATCAAGGAAAATTTTAGTATATATCTATGTAGGCTTTTAAATACATCATCAGTGAGATATATAAATATTCAAAGTTTAATTACAGAAAATATATATGTTTTTTGCTATATTATTAGTACTAAATACGTTGTTAAATTACATTATATGATAAAAACTTATTTATTTTATTTAAAAACTTATACACATATAATTTGTAAATTAATTATAATTTTTCAATTAAGCAAGGTAAACGTATATGGGAGACCTATAGCGCTACTATGAATTTAAATTGGAACTATATTATTTAGTTATGAAATCTGCTCATAGAGTGCAGCTTGCTACTTGCTAGAGGATGTCGCTAGTTTCACAAATACCTTGCGGCGCATGTCATGCGCTGCTGGAGAATGACTAATAATATAATATATTCATTCTATTCAATCAATGTGATGTGACCACTTGACCAGCCTAGCCATGCTTAAATAAAGTGCACTTCCCGATGACGGATGTGTTTTAGAAACAAAAGTCTACAATTTACTTCATTTAATAGGGTCGTTCTTAGAACTCAAGATAAGGTATATGTTTTTGCAATTTTTATATCAAATATTGCTCTCGTAGAAACATATTTTATTTTCTATACAAAGTAATCTTGGGAACGTTGTTTAAGATCTGTTATTAATATAGCGACATATTATGATGGAAAACGTTCTAATTTTAGAGAAAAAGGTAATAAAAATTCCAGAACAACCTTGATACATGGATTTCAGGAACTGCTGTTGTGTAGTAAATTAAACTTATGATTCAACTGAAGAAATAAATAAAAAATAATTATCAGACAAAATTTTGTTTCCCATAAAAATACAAAAGTATTACCTAACACACAAGCATTTTATTTTTTAAATAAGAATGTACTCCTCAGTATTACTTGCAAGTATTTCTTGAAAACCCGAATTGTGTCGAATAATAATTCACATACAATTTTGAATTATTATAACATAACTCATTTTAAGTGATTTAGTAATTCTTAGCCGAACCCTTCTCTTGATAATGATACCATAAAGTGTGAAGACTTGTTAAATTATTAAGGTGAGGACAGCACTCTTGAAAATTATTAGATAAATAGCCCTCACATTTAGGTATTTCATTTTTAAAATACTGATAGGTAGGCTTACTTTTTATATTTAGGAAACTTAAAACTAAGGGGATGAAAACCAAGAACCATACCTTTTAGGCCAATTTTATTATTTAAATCAGAAAATCACAATGTGTAAGCCTACTAACCTTACACTCACGAAATTCAGGAAATCAAATGATATCAGATCCAAGATTATTAAAATTTATTTTTATGGTGAATACCTCAAAACCATTTCACCTAAGGGATGTAGGAACAAATATTGTTGGAAAATATTTTAAATTTCATGATTAAACCAACACATATTATAGTTCCAGTTAATATGTAATAATCATAAGGTATATTTCTCATATTTTCTTTGTGGAATTAAAGTAACATATTTATAGTCTATCTCATTTTCAGTTATGAAAAATGTGTGAAGTACTACTTAGCAACTTTGAAGAAATATTTCCAAAAATTGAAGAAGACTTTCGAAATGCTACTTTTATAGCACTTGATGCAGAGTTCAGTGGAGGCATAAATACATCACAAGAAATAAATAAACCGAGGTGAGTGAATACTTAGTCAAGTAGAACTAGAAGAAGTTCACCTGCCTTAACTTGGATAGAGTTTGGGAAAATCACACCGATAACAAAGTATTTTGAAGCTATGTATAACATAAATCATGGATGTGTCAGCCAGGGGTAGGTAGACTGACAGGTTCCGACCAGCCGCACAAAAAAACATGACTACCCTGTGCTTACATACATTTGTAAACACCAGTAAAATTAGGTTTCAGTTTAAGCTAAGATGGTGAACTACTGTATTTATATTTTCAAACAGTAAATTTAATTCCAAGGCCATTACAGTTATATTATCAATGTTTTACATCATTATTAAGTTCACTTTAACATCACTTTTCTACAATATAGGCCTACTGACTATGAACAAAAATGCTGCTAATTTTGTTGGAACAATAGCTGGGAGAGAGTGTGTGTGTGTGTATATATATATATATATATTTATTTTTTTTAGTTTGTTCAGTGATCCTCCACCCATTAATTATGCTGGGATCACGATCAACTCAACTTTAACTTACGTAACATTTACTAATCGTTTACTTATGCCGGGATCACAATCAACTTAAAGTTAACTTAGTGTAACTTAACGTAAAGGACCTCCTCGTGTGATTAAATGGAAGCGATCACGATGCAGTTAACTTAACGTAAGAGATGTCTTGAGAGGTCTTTTACTTTTATTATTATTATTATTATTATTATTATTATTATTATTATTATTAAGCACCGCATCTTACTACTCGTTCGGGTTATACGCTTTAAGTACTAATTACGCTAATGGATTGGGAATTAAGAAGGCCGAATTAAAGGAAGTGAACCCGCATTTGCGTGGAGGGAGAGTGGAAAACCATTTAGGAAAAACCACCCCCAGCTCACCCGACCGAGATTCGAACCTCGATCTCCCCGTCCTCAGCAGTCGAGCTCAACACGACAAGAGCGTTAGCCAACTACGCCACCGAGGCGGGTTCTTTTACTTTAAGTGAACGTTACATGAAGGGTATCATGTGATCTAGCCAGCCAATCATTATGAGAGTGGACGTCAACAGGGCTTAGTAATTCATTTGTTGGTATTACGACCAAGGTTTACTCTTTAGCATAAGTTCTAGTGATTGGAAATTGAAACAAAATAATTAAACTAAAATAGGAAAGCAAAATTTATCAAAAACGTTTAATAATATATATTTATTATATCGATTGAAAACTGTAAACATTCACAGATCATCACTTTACAAATAGTACAAAACCATAGATCATACTCGAGAATGCATATGTTTGGCTCGAGTTGTTATCTTAGGTTAAGTGAATCGGGATCACACATAAGTTGTGTTAACTTTAAGTGAACGTTACATTAAGTTAACGTTAAGTTGATCATGATCCTGGCATTATTGTAAAGAAACCAGTGGACTATCATGATTCACATAAATTAACATAACAGCTTGAGCCAAACATTAGTATTCTAGAGCATAGATATTGATTTGTGATCTGTGGTATTTGTTAACAGTATTGTCTGTGACTATATGTGTTGTTTACTTTTGATATATTTAATTACAGTGCAATAAAATATTTATCATTCTAACTAATTGTATCAAAGCTAAGTTTTTTTGCACTTTCTACTTTTCATATTGTAGTATTATGTTATACTTGTCATCAATCATGATATAAAAGTTAAATATAGCTTGCATACGCTGTAAATAAATGAAGTAACGATACTTGTGAAACAGATGAAGTACTAAATAGTAGTGTTAACATGATTGGCTGGCTAGATCACGTGATACCCATCACTTATAGTTCATGTAACGTGAAAGATCTCCCAGGAGAACTCTTACTATAAGTGAACATTAAGTTAACGACATCATGATGGCTTCCATTTAAAAACACGAGAACCTTTACGTTAAGTTAACATAAAATTGATCATGAGATTTGTGTATTTTATAAAGCTAAAAAGTCAGGAACTGTTTATAAACAACAGCAAGAAACATTGGGATGGTTTTACATTGAATGCCATCATTTAGGGGCCTGTATTTAAAAAGAAATATTTTATGCAACCTTAGATTTACTGAAACTTTTAGTTAAAATTTCAAAATTATGATCATTTAGAATTGAATGGATAACTTTATTTTAGTTTAAAATGGTTGCGGCAGCCCAGATCAAATCAGCTTAACGGGAGCCGACCACAGTCCACACCAGATGTCCAAGTTTTTGTACAATAGGTTTATTTTCTTAGTTTGAAACCTTAAATTTGTATTCACTATGTTTGTTTTTGTTTCAGCTTGTTTGACAACGGCAGAGAACGCTATCACAAGTTACGACAATGTTTAGGCGGTTATATTGTGTTGCAGATTGGCCTTACATCATTTCGATTCTGCCGGCAGGGAAATGCTTATGTTTCCACCACCTATAATTTCCATGTCTTTCCCAGGTCATTTTTCTCCCTGGATAACAGCTTCTCATGCCAGGCATCATCTTTGGAATTCCTTTCTCGTCATAATTTTGATTTCAATAAGGTAGGTAACCAACTTCATCTTTAAGTAAGGTAGTAATATAAACACTAATATTTGCTTACCCAACAGGTTGCATAATCAAACTAAATTCTTGGGTCTTAAAGTGCAGAATTTCTTCAAAGATCATGCATGATTCTCAATTTGTAGATCTCAAGGAGAGAGCTATTGGATAGAATATGATTACATTATACTTTTTTATTATTATTATTTAGCACCGCGTCTTACTACCCGTTCGGGTTATATGCTTTAAGTACTAATTACGCTAATGGATTGGGAATTGGGAAGGTTGAATTAGAGGAAGTGAACCCGCATTTGTGTAGAGGGAGAGTGGAAAACCATTTAGGAAAAACCACCCCAGTTCACCTGACCAAGATTCGAACCTCGATCTCCCCGTCCTCGGCGGTCAGGCTCAACACGACTAGCGCGTTAGTCAACTACGCCACCGAGGCGGGTTACATTATACTTGAACTACTCTTTCTTGTGTGTTATGTTTGTATATGCACAGGTCCTCTTAAAAAAAAATTTTAAAAAAAAATTATGCTTGGATATATAAATCAAACCAGGACCTTTGCTTAACACATTACTGCACTTACTGTTGAACTACTCAGTAACTTCTTGTCATTCATCATTAGTTAAAGTAGGTAGTTAAAGGGTCTGAGAATGTCAGCTAGCCAGAGCTATAAAAAAAATACAATTTTACCTCCTCATTTAGCATTTATACTTGCATCAAAGTATTTTTAATTATTGGATTTGACTTTGTTACCCCCAGCAACTTTTACAAGTGACCAAGCATGGTTTATTCATTCACTTGAGTGTAACATATATGCAATGACCATTATAAGATAAAAATAATAAAACACAACAAACTAATATGAAACTATTTGAACTATAATTATATTAACGAGCTAAGACAAAAGTCCCAGGTTAATTTCCCATATCCAGATATAATTTTTTAATTTATTCATGCATGACTCAGCTACGTCTGATTTCCTTGATTACACTAATTAATCTCCCAAGCTTCGCCTTTCAAATTTACTTAATTGTATAGCATTGCTTTCTTCCATTTGATTTGTTTGAAATGTACAATATATTTATACTATTGGTAGCATCAAGCCACATCTTAGTCATCGGTGGCTGCGATATCATTTATAGCTAGCTCTTAGTAACTGTTGACATTCACATGTTCATCACTCCCTTAAAATATGAGTTAAGAATGACCCTAAGCACCAAATGATCCTTGGATAACACAGTGGTGGAACATTAGCCCGCTAAGCCAATGGTCCCAGGTTCAATTCCCGTGTTCAGCTGTCATTTTTTAGTTTATATGAATACACAAACTTTGTTGTAAGGTAGTTGAAGCAATTACTTTGACACAAAAGTGCAGTATTGTTGTATTTAGCTCTGGATATTTTTACTTGTTTAGTCCCAAATTTAATAAACTAATACTTTTTTCCTTTCATATGATTAATGTGTTTCAGTTTGTTTATGAAGGTCTTCCATACCTGTCCCAATCACAGGAATCTCAATTACGCCAAAAGTTGTGTGAAGGTCATTTGTTTCAAGATTTGGAACGCACAGTCACTCTTGATGATGAGCGTGTTTTGCAGGTTATTTTAAAATACTTGTATATAAAAATCTTACTGGATAGGTATTATTTTGAGTTGATGGGGTGGTCACATGGTCTAATGTGTCACTTTCACCATATATTGTGTTGCTGGTGACAAAATTTAGGTTTGAATTGGCTGCACTTTCTTACTAGATGGTTTTCCATTACATTTAAGCATAAATTGCACTATACTTATGTAAAACATTTTTTGAGTCCCAGTTTTACATTTTATAATTTTATTTTTAAAGAATTAATATCCTCATTTGTATGTTTAGACCAATAAAAAAGACCCATATTGGGTTAACAAGGGTCATCACTTCATATTAAAATTTCCTTTTAAAATTTTCAACATTTTATTAAATGTTGCAAATCTTCAGGTCATTGCATTGTTATTAAATTCTTTATTTATAAATTTTGACCAATAAAAAATGTAAATATTGACTATTGAATAGGGGTGGACGAACCCTCGGGGAAAATGTCTGGGAATTTATCCATTCCTGAGAGGCGGGAAAGACCCTTCCCCCACCACTCCGGCAGTCAGCCCGGCAGCGAGGCATCAGATATTTTCTCAAGCAACATGACATGTCTAGGGCATCCACAGTAGGAGAGATGGTATTTGAAAGATAGAAAAAGTGACCATATATCCATTCGCTAAACCATATGATCTAAAGATCATATGTTGATTTGTTGTTTTTTTTGGCAGTCAAAACATTAACACAAACAATTTGTATTAATATCATTAACCATGTTTACATTATTGAAACACAAACATATGAAAATAATCGTTTGGATATATTCTGTGGAAGCTTAAAAAAGGTTTTTCAAACTAGAACTTCTGAAATTCGGCATGCACTTAAGAAATAATGATGGCGAACTAGCCAAACCAAGGGTGGTTTATGGCGTCATACAAACCGTCAAGGAAGTTGTGCAGTTGTGCTCTTACGCTGTTTACAAGGGAAAAATGTATTATTTGGAAACTAATATTTTGTTTGGCTCTCTAAGTTATAAAACTTTTTTTTTGGTGGCCAGTTACTAGTTAGAGCAATATACAAGTGTGAATATAATACCTTTTATTTAAAAGGGCTGCCACCCATCTGGAAAACCTGGAAATATCCGGGAATTTTGTTTGACCTGGAAAAATCAAGGAAATGACTGGAATTTCAAAATACAAAGTCAAATTTTTGAAAGTGTTAAATGATTCAAAAATGATGTGGCCCAATGGCTAGATAATTTTATAATAAAGGAAAGTGTTAAACTAAAGAAAAAGGAAAAATAAACTACTAAGAATAAATTTGATGAAGAAAGCCCACCTAGGGAAAGAGGAAAGATGTGGGAAGAATCCAATGCACAAAGGTGACATCTTCTTCCTTTCTTCTGTCTTTTATAGTATACGTAGTCACACACACATTTTAAACACAAATATAATAATATTTCGGCATTGTTGCCTTTATCAAACACAAAGAAGAAGAAGAGAGTACAAATAACACAAACAATGGATTACTCCATTTTGAATTTTGAATTAAACTGTTAGAAACAAATTGTGCCAACTGTTTTTGGGAGTAGAGATAAATTCCTTGGTTGTGGTTAATATTTATAGAAAACTGATGATGCTGATGATGATGATAATAATAATAGATAAGAGAAAATAATAATGATAATAATAATGTTAAATTTGGAAAATAATAATATAGGAATAAACTATTTTCTGTTGGGGCCTGGTGGTAATCTTGATTTGGTAACCCATTGGTGGGATAGTTCCCACTGTCTAAGTTGAGAACTGTTGCACTGTTTGGGAAATGCTCTTAATATTTTGGTGGTGTAGCAGGTTTGAAAGTCCTGGTTGTGGGTACTAGCATGGATGGGTACAGGCTTGTCCGGATCTTTGTGGTTTGTGTCAAAGCGATGATTGTTCATTCGCTGTCTGAGAGAACCTGTAGTGAGGCCTATATATTCTGCATCACATGATTTGCACTGTAGTTGATATATCAAGTTATTGGTTTTGCAATTGTAATACCCAGGGATTTTGTATTCTAATTTGGTTACTTTGCTGTTGAAGAATGTAGCTGGTAGGTGGATTCCACATGTGCTGCAACGGGTGCTACCGCAGGGGTGTGAACCTTTGGTAGTAGTTTTTTATTCTCGGATTCTCTTGGGGTCAGGAAGTTTGGGATGGACTAGAATATTGTGGAGATTGGGTGGCCATTTGAAAGTGACTCTTGGTTGTGAACTAAGAAGGTTTTGGGTCTGGGTAGAACTAGTTAGGAATTTGTAACCACATTTAAGGATGGTGTTGATACGTTGTAAACCAGGATGGTATTGGGTTGTGAGAGGGATGTCCTCAACTTTTTTGGAGGGTCGTGGTCATCTCTGGAGAGTGCTCTGGAGATTTGGTTGTCTATTAGAGGCTTGGGGTAACCTCTACTTTGGAAAACTGTGGAGAGTTGTTTACAATATTCAGTTAAATTGTCGGGTTCTGAACATATCCGTTTGGCTGGTGTGTCAAGGCTGAATGGTAGAGACCTTTTTGTGTATGAAGGATGGCTGCTATGGTAGTGGAGGTATTGTTGGTGATTGGTGGGTTTTATATGTACAGTGGTACAAATTTGGTTATTTTCAAGGACCAGATTCACATCAAGGAAGGTAAGACTATGATGTGATTTATTGTGGGTGAAGTTTAGGGGCTGCAATTGTTGAGATTATCTAGAAAGACGTCCAAGGATTCTTCAGAGTGAGGCCAGATAATAAAATGTCGTCGATGTAGCGAAGCCATAATTATGGTTTGATGGGCTGAGAATGTAGATAGCGTTCTTCTAGTAGTCCCATGTAAAGATTTGCATATGAAGGACTATTTTGCTAACATCTTATTTTTGCTTTAATGTTTTTCTGCATAGTAATTAATTGAAATTGCGATTGTAATTTTTTAACACAGTGAAGGCTATTACTATATTGTATAATTACATAATCCAAGAACATTTGTGCATGTGTAGACATCAGTATATATGTCGTGGTCACTGTTCTAGTTGTGAGAAAGCGTCTGCACAGCCATCAATATGACAAGTAATATGTATGCGGGTATTTGATCTTTTGTATGATTAGTTCTAAAATAGTGACAAAACAGTGCTTTATCATTGTTTCCTATATCATTTGTAAATTAATTAAACAAAATGTTTTAATTATTATGTTACAGTCTTATATCACTATTGTTTATTCAACATGTCAAAAGCATTGTAAATTTGCTTTTTCAGTTTAGTGACCCTTTGCGCATGCTCAAATACAGATTTCTTTTAGTGTTTCTCAATTCTAAAATGACATGCATATGCTATTTGTTTTGAAATCCAAAGCGTTGCCTCTCAACCCCCCACTATTTACAACTAGAAATAAAATGTTTTGTATAAATGTGTGAAAAGCAGTGTATCCATACTCCATAAACAAGCTTTAGATAAACAAGTAAAAAGTAAATTTATTTGTTCATGATGGGCTCGGGCCCTAAAGTTTTTTATATCTAGAAAACGTGGTTATCATTAATCATGGAGTTGGGGCTTAGACTACTTCCATAGCATGTAATGACAGGAAGGTTGGGGTTTTAATCCTGGTCAGGTGCACTTGAATAGTTTACCCATTCTCTCCATGCTAATGTGTGTGCATATATTCTAAGCTACCTTCTCATTCCTGCCACATTATATTGCCTTGTTGGAACTATTCTATTTTTGTCTGGACAACCTGGAAATGTCAAGGAATTTCAATGTTATAAATTAGTGGCAACCCTGTTTAGTTATTTCATTTACTATAATATATTTTATTTTATTATTTCATGTACTTTAATATCTCTTGTTGCACAATTGCCAAACAAAAATCATAGTTTTTATTAATATATTCTTTTCTTTGAATGAGTTACAATAATGCCAATTATACAGTGAGTGACCCATAGGGAATCATTATTCGACTCGTTTGGTGACACCTTTTAGTGACAATATAAGGAAATAATCATTATTTCTGAATAGGTTGACATTAGTAAAGTTCAGTCAATGTTTGCAATACAGTACCTTCTGCTAGATGTTAGAAACCACCCTTCCAACCTTGACTGCCCTGTACACTCTGTTTATGATAAAAACTTAAGTCTCATATTCCGGGATCACGATCAACTTAACATTAACTTAACATTCACTTAAAGTTAACTTAACTTATGTGTGATCACGATTCACTTAACTTAACTTATGTGTGAGCACGATTCACTTAACTTAACGTAACAACTCGAGCAAAACAAATGCATTCTCGAGTCTGATCTGTGGTTTTGTACTATTTGTAAAGTGATGATCTGTGAATGTTAACAGTTTTCAATCAATATAATAAATATATATTAATAAACTTTTTTGATAAATTTAGCTCCCTATTATGTTTTAATTATTTTGTTTCAATGTCTGATCACTAAAACTTACGCTAAAGAGTAAACATTGGTCATAATACCAACAAATGAATTATTAAATAGCCCTGTTGATGTCACTCGCATAATGATTGGCTGGCTAGATCACGTGATACCCTTCAAGTAACATAAAGTAAAGTAAAGTAAAAGACCTCCCAAGACATCTCTTACTTTAAGTTAACTGCAAGTCAACATTAAGTTAAGTGCATCGTGATCGCTTCCATTTAAACACACGAGGAGGTCCTTTACGTTAAGTTAATGTTAAGTTGATCATGATCCCGGCATTATCTTGACAGTCTCCATTATGACCATTTCATATACTTTGTATCATAGTGAAACAAGCACAGTAAGGGTGTTATTATTCAAAGTAAACAAAGATTACCTATTGCTATTGAGGATTAACTCAACAGTGTCCTGCCTTGTTTGATCTAATGTTTAGTATTGATTTTAATTAGGGATTTACGAGAACAATTTTTTCAATTCGAGACGAGAATATAAAATAGTATTGAGACACAAGAAAGAGACTAGAAAACGTCCTTTGAAAGTAAAAAAAAATTAAATTATGTTTATTAAAGTAAATATATAATAGTGATAGGTACACCATTTATAATTTAGCTTTTTAGTGTAACAACTTATATTGTCAAAGTTTGATATTGAAAAACAATATGTATAACCAAAACATTTCTTAATGAATGATGTTCTTTGGGTTATTATGGTATTATTGGAAATTAAAAAATACCCGGTTTGGTTTTTTTATCTCTTAAGGTCATTATTTGCTTTCTTTTTATTTCTTGAATTTTCTATATTCATTTTTAACTTCCAAGACGCGATTGAGATTATTTTTTCCTTGAATTTTCAAGACATTTTTGAGTCTCGCACGTCCCTACTTAATTGCAAGGTAACAGGTATTTTTTAGGGATGTATCCTCAATAAGATTCAAGGGTTTGAGAAAATTTTGGATTCAAGACTCAAATCAATAAAAACAAGTTTTAAATCTTTCAAGTGTAATTTGCTTTAGAGCTCTAATACTGCTTATTGGTAGCTCAGAACCAATTATAATAATAGGATGAACTTAACTACTAGGCCCAGACCAGTAATTTAACCTGCTTGAAAATATTATTATTATTAGAAGTTTTTTTTTAAACCCTAGTGTCACCAGGGTTTTGTCACCCGAGAATGCAAGTGTTCTATCTCCAAAATTGTTAAATTTAAGATATTTGGTGTTTACGTTTATTTAGAATGCATATGATTCACTTGTGGTGAAATTGAGACTACTATATGATTACTTAAAGAGACACAAACTTGAGTTGTCGTCTAGTAACATTGATTTTATACTCAAGGTCAAACTTCAATGCTCTTTTATACTAAAGTGAAAAATTGGACATAGAACACTTGCATTCTCGGGTGATGATTTGTCTGCTTGACATTTCTGGCTATCTACTAACAATGGCTGATATGTAACTGACTTGTGATGTTGTGACACCATGTACATGCGCTGATGTTGCTACTTGACCACAATGAGCTGTGATGATAATGATTTTTTACTATGTGGTAGTAGTAAACGTATTAAACCTAATTTAAGCCTAATTAAATTGACCATGATGACCATAGGAACATTTTCCCTTTCGAGAAAAATAATACTGCTGAGAATCAAGCTCGAGACCTTTAGATTATTAGCCTGGAACGGTGACCACTATACCAAGAGGCCAGTCATAAAAATATGTTTCATAACTGTATGAATTGCATATAACCTAAACAGGTAGTAAGATACTATGCTATTCTATCTAATGCTAAAAAAAAATTGTATGAACAAAATGTCCCATCTTCAATTAAATATTACTTTAAATGATAAAATCTTTTAATAGTAAAGTTGTATGTTGCTATATTCTTTTAATAGTAATGTTGTGTGAAATTATAAGTTGGGTTTAACTATGGCCGGGTATTTTAAGAGTAAAATTCACTAAAAGGCCTTGACTTTATAAAGGTTAAATTTGTCTTGGGGTGATGTTTCACAGGAAGATGAATATGAAGACTTTTTATATGTAGATGTTTTAATTGAAAACTCAAGCAAAATTACATCAAAAATTTAAAGCCCACGTACCTGCAGCAATGGTCATACAGAGTACGACAAATTGGTTTGACCATAATAAAGAGGTCAGGGTCCAAATCATGACCAGTGTAGTTTTTCCTAAATAGTTTCCCACTCTCCTCCATGCAAATCTGGTACATATCCTTTAAATTCTACTATTTTATTTGATCTAATATCCGATACTATTTTTATCTCATCATCCATTAGTGAAGTATCGTCAACTCTTTTGTGACCTATGCTTTCCACTCAGTAAATTTATTTACCATCATGATAAAAATTAAAACCTTTTTTTTTTCATTATCTGGTCTAGGGCAAGTCCAGAAAAATTGCCTGTTTCTTAACAAAAATATGTTAATTTATTTATATTTTCAACATTTATTTTTAGGAGGAGTGCTCACGAGTGTGCGATTGGTTGGCAAGTGCAGTACTCGGAGATTCAATCTTACTGGGTGGAGAGAATCTACAACGTAGAGGAAAATCTCTTGTCTACATGCTTCACAGAGAACTTCGCAAGAGGTTCCTATCAGTGTGGACCTTTCCGGAAAAAGAACTTGTAAGTTATCAACTCAATTCTATGTTGTGTCTCTTTCGCACATCTTTGTATAGATGGTTATGAAATAAATGTATTATTTTGTGATAGGTTCTTGTAAAGAAAGTCTCCGCCGATGAGCGTAATGATTTTGTGGACTTGGAAAGAGAGAGCAGTTCCTTGGAACATGATGTTATCAAGTCTATGCTGGGTTTCTCCCAGAGTTTTCAAGCTGCTCACTGAACTTGGAAAGCCTCTAGTTGGGCACAACTTGCTTCTAGATCTTGCTCTTATGTACGCCCAGTTCCACGAACCTTTACCATGTATGTATGGTATGTTTGTCCTCGTCACAAACATCATTCTCTCTTTTTAAGTTAACTTTAATTTAATAATGTGTAGAATCTACTATTCTGTATATTTTACAAATTTACATATACAATTTGAATCATTATTTTACCTACAGATCCTGGCTCTTGAGTATAAATGTGAATAATATAAAACATGGTAACCATAGTAGGTTTACTTTTCTACATTATTCTTAAGTTGATATATAAAACAGAAATATAAGCTAAGTGTTGAAAAGTTTTTGCTACAATGCATTTAATCCAGGAAAGATATGGTTTGGGGTAAAAAAAAACTGCAACAGAAATTAATTTTTCACCATTGTGTTCAAAAAAATTTGCAGTAATACCTCCAAATATCACACCAATTAGTGCTAGGGAAACTGCCGTCGTCTTAAAAAATTTGCGGCAAAAATAAAGTTTCTAGACTTATCTCGTAAATTGCTTCATGTATGTGAATCTTTCATAAGTACAAAGTGAAAGATAATACAATTTTATGCAAATTCAATCCCCATAGGTTTTTGTAAAGGGAATCGCTACAAAGATATCACCGATTATATTGACACCATGTAACTGCTCTACGGAGATTTTTTTTTTTGCATTTAGTCCAGGACAGATAAAGAAAAAATAGCCCAACTCTCAAAAAACGAAATAAAAATAATTTTTCAGAATAACAGATCCAAAGTTCACGCCAATTAATGACAGGGAAACCGCCACTATCTTGAAAAAATGGCGGTGAAAATAGGTTTTCTAGATTTATCTTGTGATTCTATTGGAAATTAAATGTTCACTGTATGTTAAAAAAATCTTTCAAACCTATTCTAAATGTAAATTAAATGTAATTTGTAGGAGTGTGCAAAGTTCACTTTTTTGATTCAAAGTCGAGTCGAATATGAGAAATATTCTCAAAGCTAAATCAAAGTTTGAATATTTTTCTATTTAATTTTGAGTAAAAATATTATGTTGACGTTGAGTATATTTATCTAACATCAAACTAAATATTACATTTATTTTTTCTTGACACTAATATTTGTAGCTTATTGCCTACATATAAATGTTATGTTTGTATTAAAAACACTTTATGTGTACAACCTGAGTGAGTAGTTTAAAAAAAAACATGCATTTGCTTTACTATCATTGGATTTTCCTTGCATTGTGTATTACTAACCTTTCACACACAAGATTTGACAGACGTTCAAGAACAAGAACAACGTTATAGAAAAATACAAGCTTAAGTTAATCAATTGGGTGCGTTTATAGGTTTTAGAAGTCCAGTGTTACAAAATTTTAGTTTTTCTGTTTTACAAATCAACCAGGAAACTTGATTCTATAAATCCATTTAAATCTTGCCATGTGAATTACTAAAAAAATATGGTCTGATTTTTAAAGCGCCTATAGCCAATCTTGAAAATAATACAACCATGATGATAATAATTTTTCTCATAAATTAATTATTCATGTAATCTGTATAAAATAAGCAATTTTTTGTAGACTTTATTTAACTATATTTCTAGCAAAATGTCTAATATTTTATCTAAATTAACAGCATTTTTTGTTTATAAGTACTGACTATTTGCATACTTTTTTAAAAATAATTTATGGAATGTCATGTTCCTTGCACATATGCTCAACTATATATTAAGTCTGCCCTCTAGCCTACACATTAACAGGAATTTGAATTGAACATACTGATTCATGTAGAACAATTGAAATAACTACATGTGTGAATTTTAGAATATCAAAAAAAAATATTTTCAATAAACATATCAAAAGCTAAATTAAACACACTGTAAATAAAAATACTTTCATTATTGATTTTCATTTACACTTTCAAGACAAATAAATTCATCTTAGTTAGTACCAATCAAGGTTTGTGATCAAGGGGGCTAAAGATTTAATGTTCCGAGCTTCTTGAAATTCAAAGTGTTGTGGATATTTTCCAAGTTCCACCAAGAAAATAAAAAAAACTTGTTCTAAAACTCAAAATTATAATATTATATTTTATTTCTTTAGGTAATTTCAGTTAATTTTTATTTGATTTAAAATATAAGTGTAATATAATCACTAGACTTTGAATAGTTGCTAAAGCCAAACATGGGTTTGAATCGAATTCGAAGTACACCAATATTCGCTTCGACTTTGAATTTTCGGAAGCTTCGCACACCCATAGTAAATTGTTGTTAAAACATTTTAGGATTGGAACAGTAACATTAAATTACAAAACAATGGGTATTTTGAGGAAAAGCATAAATTAAAAAAAATACATTATTGATTACAATTTTCTGAACTTTTGTTCTGTTTATTTTATGGTGGTTCTAGCTCATCACTATCTTCATTATCACTGTCTAGGTTATTTTTGTAACCATCGTCATAACAGTGAGCATAAGCAATTGTACACACTAAACCATTCTTCCTGCAGCTGCAACGTATAGTAGCACACAACTTGCAGTGGATTACAATGATGATTGGACAGGAGGTGGATCAGTTGTAACTGGATAGTACTAATTTTTTTTTCTATATTCCCATCCCCAGTCACATGGGTTCAAAGCCTCTTCTTCCATCTTCCAGGTACATATCTGATAATAGACACACAAAGCGTGGTACTTGGTGGCAGATAATGCAGGAGGTAGCATTTCAGGTGTAACAGAGCATTTGTCTGCAATAACTTTTACTGTTGGTATTCTTTGGTGCAGATGGATCAGCATTTCACGCTGTTTACCAACAAATAACATGACCATGGCATTTTCTCCTGCCAAAGCTATGTCTGTAGGAGTTTAGTTTGGAGAAGAGACCTGATCTCCGAAAGCGGCCATATTTTTGTCATTTATTATTTTGTTTGGTACCTTTTGCTTTCCTATTCCAAAAATCATTAACATGCTATCACAGCCAGTAGAGACATGAATAAAAAGCAGTCTTCTACAAACATCAAATCCAAGTCTTTGTTTTATATCATATATATATATATATAAATATGTTTATCTTTAAGGTTTCAATCGCTCAATATCAGTGGGGTAGTACAAACATAATTTGTTGGGCTCACAGTGGAACAACACTAAGATAAGAACATTGGTATCTTCCCCAATTACAGTTACATTACATGTTTCACTTAGTTGTACAGCAGTTTTGGCAATCTTTGTGTCAATATTCCCTTTGCATAAATAACGTAATCGTCTATTAGAAACAGAATTCACTGCTAGTTGGTATTGTATAAGAAATGATCATTCCTTCCATTGAATTTTTCTTCTAGAATAAAATTAACTGTGGGACTAATGCTTGTGCCTACTCTGCGTTGGTGAGCATTGCCATCAAAAATCACAAGGCAATTGCTGTATTTTCGAAAAGAAAAATCGGTATAGGAAGTAGCAATATCGTCATAGCTTGTTTATTACACCACTGGATATGGGGAAGAAAGGAGCTTCCATCAAGTACACAATGGCGAGGGCCATCAGGAGGCTTGTCTTACAAAGTTAGCCTCCTGACATGCTGTGAAATAGCATGTGCCAAAGGAGATTTGTTAGACTTTCAAAGTATCATCCCTGATTCAATCAAGTAAGGGGGAAAAGCATATAACTCATGTTAATGCTTCATCCAGGCTGAAGTTTCCAATATTGGCTATAACTAGCATTCGCTCAAATAACAATCTTGGTTCAATGCTCACCTCATTACTTATTTTCACCCTAGAAGTAGATGAAAGTGTGTGGACTTTATCTGAGCGTTTTGTATGATATGTGAATACCTCCTTACCTTTAATTTCAGTAGACACACTTTAAATACCAGCAAAATCTTAAACACAAAATTGATATTGATAATAGTTATAATAGTGTTTATGATTCAAAATAACTATTATCATTACCATATCTTTGGGTTGTTATAGTATTAAAAACAACTTTTAATTAATTGGACTTTTAGAACATTTTCGTCTTTCCAAATTACAGTATGTAACACTATTGAATTAATCGCCCCACATTCGGCGCCGATTGAAACACTACAGATTAATCACTGATATAATAATGCTGTGATGATGTTTAAGTTGTCTATAGCTCCGTGGTTGAGCGCCTATCATCGCTGTACGGATTAGATACCGTTTAACCAGCTGATTGCTCTGTGGTCGAGCACTAATTAAATCGTATGATTAATTAATATGAAAGAAAGCGAACTGTTGATGGCTGTTTATTCACACACGGTTTATTCAAATGACATCTGTTAATTCTGTTAATTACTTATACATACTCCAATTAAATGCTTTATATCAATGCACACTTGTGATATTAATGTAAATTGTTGTATTCTGTGTTAGACTGACTGTGAGAGCCAGTGAGTCCCTGAGTGCGTTACTTATGTGAGCGTGGATGCTAGAGCAACCTGTGTGTGTCGCTGTGCGTGACTCTGTGGCTGTCCTTAATTATACACACAAATGGCTTATATAGAACATACCCCTTGCCTCTTACTTCCCTTGTCAACAGTATTGTAACGTGGGGCGCACGTGACCTGGGAGGGTCACAGGCCGTTCACACGTGAAAGTGTGAACCACGAGTTCTTTTAGAGATATTGGGGTAGGTTGCCGACCAAACACGAATAAAAAATGCCCACGGAATATTCAAGGTTTTGATTATTAAAAACACCACTTAAAAACATTCACAGAATTAAAAATACAGCTAAACAATTTAACAAATTAGGTAGTCAAATTAATTATCTAAATTAATAAACCAATAAGGACATAATAAATAGAATAATCTGAATAAATTATAACTGAGTAGTTCACTTAGTTAAGTAATACTAATAATTGTCTTTAAATTAATAAACAAATGAAAACACATAAAATAAAATTACATTGGATTAACTATAACTAAACAGTTCACTGACTAAGGTAATATAGGCAATTGTTTGTAGATCAATACACAAATAAAAAAAACATTAAATAGGATTACATCAAGTCAAGTAAACAGCTTGTTAAAAAAAATACTGAATAACTAGTTAAATATCCAAATATCAGTTTCTAAAAACGTTCGTTCACTGTAATTTTACTTTCAATGCTAACTACACTCACGGCACCCCGCCACAGGTCCCAGTGCCATACACACTACTCTGGCACGCGCCACACAAATACTGTACTCGCTGGTTGACACACTGGACTCGCTTGTCCACTCCCGGCTCACACAGTGTCCACACTGGTCCACACACTCGCACTGGCGACTCCCGGACTCATCAGTCGAGAACCAAGAACTGAATCTGCACGGCTATCGCTGAGCTTGTTTATATAGGGGTGGTGACAGCTAAGGGTCTGGAATCCTCCATTTCTAAAGTTAAGAGTCCAGAATAAAATGGGTCCCGACCCTTCCAGATGTGTCTCCGCCCTCCTCCCCGCACCCCCTTGGCCCCTCTAATCCCCCAGCCAAGTGAGAATGTCGCTGCCTACCTGCTAGGCAAGGAGGGAGACAGAGAGAACAAGGAGCGCAGCTAGGGTAAACAATGAGAGCACGCTGGTCCCACTGTTAAACACTAATCTTGTTACAGTATAAAAACTAGCTAATAGAAAGAGTCCTGGTGACAGGTGTTGTTAAAGCTAGCTTCTTATTGGTATAGGGAATTGGCGTATTTGCCAAATACTGCATAGTTGTTCCTTTAACAGGAAAAATGGTATAAAAAATATATTTTAATGATGAAATCCCCTTTTCCCATTATTTCTGAAAAGCGCGTGTTTCTTCATGGATGAATCATAAAAAGATATTCTACATATGTTACTTTAAAGAAAAATTACCTTCATCCATGACTTTTTATATATATTTATAGTGATCTAAATCAATATCATTACAAGTAATGATTTTAATTTTGCAACCCCCCCCTTAATATCTATAAGGTGAGAGAGGCAGTAAATTAGGTAAAGAGTTACCTGAATGAACATAACAATTTTATTTAGTCAAAAAAGAACAATAACAAGCTGAGCAAACAATCAACACCGCGTGAAGCGCGCTTTTCCGTCCATCGCGGAAATCACTTACATCAAAGGTAAACATAAACGTTACCTCCTCAAAACAAATCACGTTACATTAAATCCATCAAAGGTAACGGTCCGGGATCTCAGTGACATGGTCTTTGGTTACTTCGTTAAATTGATTAGTTCCTAAACTGGTTACTCTAGCGTTTAAGTTATCCACCCTAGTATAAATATATATCTTTCTTACAGACGCCCGTAGCAAACGTGACGTCATAACAATCAAACAAGGCCACAAGGTAATAATAACTTAACAACCCTAGGCGTTTAACTTGACGAACAAAGATGAGTCCAGAAACAGCTATACTTGAAAATAACATAAGCCGGGTTTCGAACCCAGGACCTGACAATCTCAGGCTAAAAGCTAATATTGGCAAATGTATGAAGTACATTTGAATAGGGCCCAGACCCTGAATATAAGTGGTGGCGAAAGCGACGGTCTAACTCCCAGCAGCGATAAGCGCGTAGCATAGTCAATATTCAAATAAACATAAGTTAATAACAAGGTCCAAATTGTAATTTAGAAAGAGTTCCCCCCATGACGCCGAAATAGTAATTTTGGTAGGAAAGTAATATCCCCCGAAACCCAGTCGCTGCCCTCACCTCTTATCCTCGAGCCGGTGGGGTAGTAAGTGACCTGAGATCCCGGTACCGCTAGTATTTATACGAAATATAATTCTCAGAGAAGGGGGGCGGATCGAAGGAAAGGAAGGTTGGAGAACATTACAAACAAGGGGGGAGGAGAGGTTCGAGACTCATATCGAACACCTAGCACCTTCTCGAAGCTCGGCGAAGGCGGAAACGGAACTCTTCTATCCATCTTCTCTGCTGACCGAACACGTGGTCGAGCCTCGTTGCCGGCAGGCGCGGACACGCCTTCAGTCAGTCCGATGTATTTGGCGAGAGCGTAGGTCGCCGGTCAAGCTAGTGCCGCGTGTTGACTCAGTTGGCTGTCCCAGTTGGCGAGTGTTGTTACAATGTAAGTTGTTACATCCTCCCCCCCTGACGGGATGTCAGAAGGAGTCCTCAGCAGTAGGCGTAACGGCAGGGCGGTACCTTCCCTGCCGTTAGTGGCAGACAATGGGGAGATGATCCACACGAACCCTCATGACAGTCCTTGGATAGCCGGCCTCATGGTCAAGTAGTAAGCCCACCCGGTAGTGGCGCTCTGACAGATCCTGGAGTAGCTCACGCCGGAGTACTACACGCACGGCACTGACGCTCTCGCTCTCCTTCTTTCTGACGACCCATTGAAGCTGAGACTCGTCCCACATATCAGTCGGCCCAGCCAGCCTCCGTCTTCTGTAGACGACGCGTTCGATATCTCGCCCCGAACCAAAAGGG
Source organism: Timema cristinae (assembly GCA_039000515.1). Taxonomy (NCBI): domain Eukaryota; kingdom Metazoa; phylum Arthropoda; class Insecta; order Phasmatodea; family Timematidae; genus Timema; species Timema cristinae. Next base: position 6,653 of record JBCFYV010000945.1, on the reverse strand, counting down.
AAGGGGAGGGAAGGGTGAAGACCTCTCTGAGAACAAATAAACTACAGTTACAAAAATAATATAAGTGTACAGTCTACAATGCTCTGACACGGCTGCTGGCAGGCGCAGTCCATCTAATCCAGTTCATCACGGCACTTAGTGCGCATCCACATGAGGCTATGCCTCTAAGTAGACACAACAGGAACAAGAGTGTTCTACAAGGGCAAGCACTGCATCATCTTCCTTTTTCATATAGTACGCGCGCACACACGCGTATGGATTCTTCCAAGTTCCCAGAGCGACACTCAAACATAAGTCACTAACCATTAGATATATATATAGAAGTTCGGGTAGGCCTACCCCTAAGATTTGAATCAATGTCCAATATAACAAATAAGCATAACCTACGATAAATCCTAAACTTTACACTATATACACATAAATAATACTTAACCAATAACACGTCCTGCCTTCTTGCACAGGACGTGGACTCACTACGTCACCGCCTTGAGGTGGCTAACGTGGGCGCGGCGGGTTACAGAAGGGTCCGCAATGTCCACTAGTAGGACTGAGACAGGCGTTAGGAACTTGTCGATGTGCCATGGCCCACTCCATTTGAATGCCAGCTTAGCCGACGTCTTGTCCATCGCCGAGCTCAAGGGGAAACATTTACAAACTACTTTGTCACCCACATTAAACGGGACGGGGACACGTCCCCGATTGTAAGTAGCAGCTACTTTCCTTCTAGACTTTAACAAATTTTTATAGGCGAGTTCACACTTCTCTTCAAAGGGGCGGTCATGGGCGTCAGATAAGAGCGGGTCAACATCCCACGTAGTTAAGAGGGGGTGGTTTAAATCCCTATTCAAGAAGACCGAGGCAGGAGTGGCTCCGACTGACTCGTGGTACGCAGAGTTGAACGCGACGTTCAGAAAGTCGAGGTCCTTGTCCCAATGAGAGTGGTCCTGGTGGTGGAAAATAGTTAGCGCCACATTTAAATTCCTATTAAAACGCTCAACGTGGTTGGGGGAGGGGTAGTATGGGCTGGTGGTCACGTGTTTGACCCCCCACGAGAAGCACATGTCTTTGAAAGCCTTCGAACGGAAACAGGGGCCATTGTCACTAACCACAACCTTGGGGGTTCCTAGAACGCCCCACACCCGCCTAGATAAGGCATTCACAGTCGTAGATGCCTTCATGTTCCTAAGGGGAATTAACACCACAAATTTAGAAAATGCATCCAGCACTACCAAAATAGACGTGTTGCCCTGGGAGGAACGCGTAAGGGGCCCAACATAGTCAACAAAAACTTTCTCCCAGGGGCGTGTGGCAACGTCAGCAGAATGAAAACCAAATTTCGAGTTTTGTGAGGGTTTGGCCCTTTGGCAGGCCTCACACTTGCGCACCCACTCCCTCACGTCCTTGGGCAAGTTGGGCCAATAAAACTCTTTGGAAACTTTCTTCTCAGTTTTGAGCACCCCACAATGCCCACCCAAAACAGAATCGTGGAAGTACTTAAGTAGCATAGGCCTGAGCTTCTCGGGAATATAGTATTTGGGTCTCCCCCTAATATTAGTCACTAAGAGACCCTTGCGCAGGCGATAGTTCCCAACTACTTCCCCAGTTCTAATCCTATCTACGAGCTGTTTACAAAATTCATCCTCGGCTTGATGAGCACCAATTGAAATAAAAGATTCTGGGATGGTGTGAATCACGCCTAGCGTTCCCGCCTCCGCTTCATCTCCTACAGGGTCAAGATCCTCTGCCATCCGCGACAACGCATCAGCTACAACATTCTCTTTACCCGCGACATGATGGGTAGTGAAGTCAAACCTAGAAAGCCTCCAGATCCAGCGGCCTATTTTACCCAGCTGTTTGGGGTGGTTCCATAGCCAGGTCAGCGCCATGTTGTCTGTATACAGGTCAAACTTTCTAAGCTCTAGGTAGTCTGAGAACTTTTCTACTGCGAAAACACAACCTAAGCATTCCTTTTCGTACGTACTGTACTTTTTCTCAGCAGCATTTAAGGTCTTGCTGGCGAACGCTACCGGCCTACATCCAACAGGGGTTCGCTGCGAAAGCACCGCGCCGAGGGCAATTGACGACGCATCAACATGTAAAATAAAAGGGAGGGAGAAGTCGGGCATGCGCAATACCGCCGGAGAGACAAGGTGCCGTTTGAGGGCGAGAAAGGCATCATTTTGTTCCCGACCCCACGCAAATACAGCTCCCTTTTTCTTAAGGCTGTTTAGCGGGTAAGCTAACTCAGAGAAAGAGGGGATAAACCTGGCGTAATATGCGCCACATCCCCAAAAACCTAGAAGTTCCCTTTAAATTCTTCGGGGTAGGGAAGCCAAGAATAGGCTTGACTCGCTCAGGGTCAACGAGCAAATTTCCCCGGGAAATAACATATCCCAGATACGGGACAGACTCCTTAGCCCATGTAACCTTTTCAGGATTAACAGTGAGTCCCGCAGAGCGCAGACGTTCTAACACAGTTTCTACGTGACGCAAATGGTCCTGAAGTGAATTACTATAAATGCAAATATCATCGAGATAATTGAAAACAAATTTAAATTTTAAGTCGGCAAGAATATGATCTAACACTCTACTAAGCGCTTGTCCCCCGCAACTAATGCCTAACGGGACGCGGTTAAATTCATAAACCTGCCACGGAGTTACAAAGGCGGTAAATTTCTTGGATGGCTCTGAGAGCGCGCATTGGAGGAAGCTAGCGTTAAGATCAATGAGACTGTAATACCTGGCTTTACCAAGGTGTTGGAATGCCGACTCTAGGCTAGGCATCGGATAAGGATCGAAAACAAGTTTCTTATTAAGTTTCCTGTAGTCAACAATGAGGCGATGCCCCTTGCCCTTGCGGGGAATAATGAAAGCGGGGCTGGCATAAGGTGATTTAGACGGGCGAATGACCCCTTTTTTTTCTAAGTCGAAAATCAGATCTCTAAAAATCTCCATTTTGGGAGGAGCGCAGGAGTATGGCCCTGACCGTACGGGGATGTTGTCAAGAGCAACAATGTCGTAAGGGAGAATGTCGCATTTCCCCCACCTATCTGTGATTACATCAGAAAACCGGTTAACTACCCTTTGAATGGCCTCTTTATCCCTATCCAAAGGAAACAAGCATGGCGGCGTTTTCTCGGTCGTAAACGAGACAAATTCCCCTGGCGCAAAACTAAAGGAGACTATACGTTTTCCCATATCCAACCTAGCGTTGGTTTCAAACAAAAAATCGTTCCCCAAAATCATGTCAAACGGGAGGGTCGACACTACGTAAAAGGAACGTTTCCAAGAAAACCTGTCAATTTTAATGGAGAGACGTACCTTATGGTCTACCAATAAACATTGCCCATTCGCAACAGTGTACGATTTCGGGCCAATATCTTCACACATAATATTAACTTTGTCCCCAATAATACCAAGAAGTTTCTCACTAATGAAGGAGTTGCTCGCCCCAGTATCAAATAACCCTAAACATCCCACAGGACCAATACAAACATTAACCATGGGATTCAAAATCCGCGGTATAAAACTTACAGACGCGGCCGTACCACGGTCGCGAGCGCGCCTTAATAGTTTACCTGCCTGCACTCCCTCTGAACGTGCCCCAATCTATTGCAGCGGAAACATCTAACTCTAGAAATGTCACGAGGCCCGCGGCCCCCCTGGTTAGCACCCACAGGGTTACTACCTCCCAAGTACCTAGAACGATTCCCGAGCGGACGAGCGCCGATAAGCGGCACAGGAGAACTTGCTCCGGGATTCGAACCCGACCGCACGTGGCTTACAACCTCAGGCGCATGCGCATTGAGATATTCCTCTTCTGAGAGAAGAGTCTCTTCAACGTGCGAAGCCAAGGCATAGAGATCAAGTATACAAGTTGGTTTACTTGAGAACACAAAATGGCGCCTGGTAAGCGGCGACACATTCTCCAAAATAATATTTACAAGTTCAGGCTCCTTAAGATCGGCATTGAGTACGCGAGCTGCCTCCGTGATAGATAGAACAAAGTTCCTAAAAGTTTCACACGGAAACTGAAATCTATGCACAACCTCCCTGCATAACTTCTGTCTAACTCTACTAGGTAACAACGTATTAAGAATCTGGTCAGTTACAGCCTTAACTGATAAACCTGCCTGAATTCCCCCGGAAAATAATTCGGTTAAGAATCCCGACGTTTTGGACAAACACAATGTCAAAAACTCGGGCTCACTAACGAGTTTAAGGCGGGATGCCCGGCTAATTTCAACCAAGAAGTTAAATAACTCCGTGTAGTTCTGACCACTACACACAGGAATGCGACCTAATATTTCCAATAGGACCTTACTATGACATTTAACAGATACCGCTGGCGTTTGGAGGACGGGGGGAGGGGAGGGCATCATCGGTTGTTCACCACTCGCAACTGTGTCCATGCCAAAATCTGCCGGAGATTCCCCAACCTCACTCACTAGTTCGCATAAAATAGACCTTAACTCACCCACCGTTGCGTTGGGTGGAGTAGGGGTGGACCAATTTTGGAGCTCGGCGATGAGTTGTTCACGGTTCAGTCTGTAGACATCAGGTCTCGTCAGTTTGGTTGATGGCTTGTCGCCTGGTTTCAGCGGAGGAGCCATGGCCAATGACAGTATGAAAAAAGATACAAATAGGTATTAGTACAATGTATTACATAAAATATAACCCTCTGGCATATTTCCCTTTTTTGTTTAATTTCTCGGCATCTTTCCAAGCCCATACCTTATAGAGCCATAGTCGTTCGAGGCATGAACTAAGGACCAAGAGCACAATATAGACATAAACGTCGAAATTATAAAGTCAATAATTACTAGCCAGTAACCATCAATCATGTAACCACTGTTAACCACGCTAACCACACTAACCATGTTAACCACGTTAACCACGTTAACCACGTTAACCACGTAAACCATGTAAACATGTAACCATGTAACCACATTAACCATGTAACCACGTTAACCACGCTCTGCTACCATTTTGCAACCCCCCCCTTAATATCTATAAGGTGAGAGAGGCAGTAAATTAGGTAAAGAGTTACCTGAATGAACATAACAATTTTATTTAGTCAAAAAAGAACAATAACAAGCTGAGCAAACAATCAACACCGCGTGAAGCGCGCTTTTCCGTCCATCGCGGAAATCACTTACATCAAAGGTAAACATAAACGTTACCTCCTCAAAACAAATCACGTTACATTAAATCTATCAAAGGTAACGGTCCGGGATCTCAGTGACATGGTCTTTGGTTACTTCGTTAAATCGATTAGTTCCTAAACTGGTTACTCTAGCGTTTAAGTTATCCACCCTAGTATAAATATATATCTTTCTTACAGACGCCCGTAGCAAACGTGACGTCATAACAATCAAACAAGGCCACAAGGTAATAATAACTTAACAACCCTAGGCGTTTAACTTGACGAACAAAGATGAGTCCAGAAACAGCTATACTTGAAAATAACATAAGCCGGGTTTCGAACCCAGGACCTGACAATCTCAGGCTAAAAGCTAATATTGGCAAATGTATGAAGTACATTTGAATAGGGCCCAGACCCTGAATATAAGTGGTGGCGAAAGCGACGGTCTAACTCCCAGCAGCGATAAGCGCGTAGCATAGTCAATATTCAAATAAACATAAGTTAATAACAAGGTCCAAATTGTAATTTAGAAAGAGTTCCCCCCATGACGCCGAAATAGTAATTTTGGTAGGAAAGTAATATCCCCCGAAACCCAGTCGCTGCCCTCACCTCTTATCCTCGAGCCGGTGGGGTAGTAAGTGACCTGAGATCCCGGTACCGCTAGTATTTATACGAAATATAATTCTCAGAGAAGGGGGGCGGATCGAAGGAAAGGAAGGTTGGAGAACATTACAAACAAGGGGGAGGAGAGGTTCGAGACTCATATCGAACACCTAGCACCTTCTCGAAGCTCGGCGAAGGCGGAAACGGAACTCTTCTATCCATCTTCTCTGCTGGCCGAACACGTGGTCGAGCCTCGTTGCCGGCAGGCGCGGACACGCCTTCAGTCAGTCCGATGTATTTGGCGAGAGCGTAGGTCGCCGGTCAAGCTAGTGCCGCGTGTTGACTCAGTTGGCTGTCCCAGTTGGCGAGTGTTGTTACCATGTAAGTCGTTACATCGCTGTCCCAGTTGTCTGTCCGAGTTGGTGAGTGTTGTTACAATGTAAGTTGTTACAATTTTGGCTTTAAAATTTTGAAAAACCTTGAAATAAATTTCACTTATATTATTATATAAGTTGTGAAAGTAAATTTGCAAAGTGATTGTAGTATATTTATTAGTACAAGGCTGGTATCTGTTAACATCAAGGTTTGTTTTTGTTTCTGGACTGCATTGTGCTACCATGGTAAACTTGTTTACAAGTTGAAGCAAAATATCAATTTTTAGGTTTTCAAATTTGATTAATACTTTTTTAAGTTTTATCATTAAACTATATTGAATGTATAACGAAAAAATGTGTTATAAACGACCTGCAACATTCAATATTCATTAATTTCTTAATAAAGGATTCATGATCATCTGCATGCATCTTTTAGGAATCAAGGCATCGAGAATAGAGGTATTTTCTCAATACTCAATTCTCTTGATACCCTCAAGAATTTATAGGTATTGAAGAATCGAACCATCAAA
>JBCFYV010000944.1:0-62013 GCA_039000515.1 Timema cristinae | reverse complement strand
AAAGACGTGGTCTGAATAATAATTTAAAAAAAGTGCTGCACTACACAGTCACATATCCAACAAACAAGCTTGGCTATTCACAGCGACTTACAGCAGCGCTGGTGTTAGGGAAAGCGGATGCGGGCCCGGTAAAGTACGACCCTTTCCCTACAACCCTTAACCCTTAATGGAAGGACCCATCAAGATACAAAAAAACCTTAAAAATTTGAAATTTTCAGTGATTTGAGTAATTGCAGGGGAAGGGGGGTTTGGAGGCCCCTTTTTCAAAAAAAATAATTTTTAATTATTCTCTGTTTGAAAAGAATTTAAATTTTTATTTAATTATACGGAAACAATACAACAGACATTTACAAATAATATAATAAAATAATAATAATATTATTATTATTTAAAAGCATTCTAGAAATATGGTGATGGAGTAAAATAAAAAAACTTTTTAAATTGGGAAAAAAAAAAAAATTTTGACAATAAAAAAAAGAAAACAAACCCAGTAGCCAAAAAACTTAGACCTAAATTTCTCAAAGTGGTTTGGAATAAGGAATCCAAATCTACAAAATTAAAGAAATATACACTAGGCATGCTTTAAAAATTAAATTTTGGGCATCCCCGAAAGCACCACCCAAATAAATAAAAAGTCACTTTTTAAAATGTAACCCATGAAATCAAGGGGGGGGGGGGGGGGGGGGGGTTTAAAAAACCTTTTTTAATTTTTTAAAATCGAAATTTGGCTGGCGGTCAAAGAAAAACTATAGTAAAGAAAGTATTCTTAAATATGTTTTTAAAGGGATTAAAAAAAAATTATGATTGGGGGGGAAAAGGGGAAAATTTTAAAAAACCCCAATAGAAAAAATTTACAACCGATCAATTTATTTGAAAAAGCGAGGTGCTTAGTACAGATGTTCTTCAAATTATTCAGTTTTTTTTGTAAATTTTAAACATTTTTTTTGTGTTATTTCAACAAGTCTCTCGTAAGCGAGCAAATATTGTGCAAAATGCAATATAAAAAAAAAATTTATTATATATTATATATAAATATATTTTAATATATATTATTTAAATAAAATATTTATAATATATTTTTATATTATAAATATTTTTTTCTTAGGGTTCGGCCAGACTGACAACGTGCGAGCGAGCGCGAAAGCGATGGTGCCAAACTGGACGAGCGAGTGAGCGAGCGCCGGCGGAAATTAGCAGACCAGTTCATCGGGGAAAATTTTTTTCCTGAAAAAAGACATGGTAAACTCTTTTTCCTCGAAAATTTTTACAGAAAATATTGTGTATTTATAAAAAGAAGGGTGACCTGGTGGTCTAGGGTAAGGTGTCAGACTTCTATGCTGGCGGCCGGGTTCAATCCTCGGTCCCGGCACAGTTTTATCTGATTTCCAAACCCTTCCTTCACCTCTGACAAGACATCTTGTGAATGTGGGGAATGCCAGCCTCCACCGTGGTTCGGATTCCACGTTAAACTGTAGGTCCTCCATTTCATCTCACAATCACCCTACCATTACACATTAACGTAAGTGCGTATAACCCGAACGGGTAGTAAGACGCGGTGCTAATAATAATAATATAAAAAAGAAAAAAGTAGGAGTGCATCCAATTAATAAATTGAGAAATGTGTATGGTACTGTACTGAAGTGTTTTAAAATCAGATTAGCAGCACCAGTGGCGGAATGGTGCGTTGCACTCGATAGCTTTTGACTAGGAGGCAAAGGTTCGAATCTTGGCTCAGTGAACTGAAGGTGATTTTTAAAACTTATTTATTGTTGTGGTTTTTTCATACTTTCTCCAAACTAATGGTGATTCTTATTTGTAAAGGCCTACTTTGATTATAATATAAGTATTTTAACATATCGGGTTTACATATATACATTATATTATTTATGGTCTTACCAATTAAATTAGGCCATTAATAGAAAGTGTGTTAAACCTATCACTGATAGAAAAAAGTCAAATATCATGTCAAAATAAGAAGTTTCCCTAGCACTCAATGAACCAACATACAATAATATTGCCTAGCGCCTGGAAACTAGACTGTACCGGGTCGAGCGCGCGCGCTTGAAAAATAGAACCAGTTCTATCTTTCAAGCGTGCGCGCTCAGTCGCTCGCTCGCTCGCTCCAGTGTGGCCACCCCCATTACAACCAATGTGTTCTATTTTATATTTTAGTCGCTCGCGCGCTCGCTCGCTCGCTCGCGCGCTCAGTCTGGCCGTACCCTTAGGGTTCGGCCAGACTGCCAAGCGTGCGAGCGAGCGCGCGAGCGAGCGAGCGAGCGCGCAAGCGACTGGGTGGCCAAACTGGCGAGCGCGCGAGCGAGCGAGCGCGCGAGCGAGCGAGCGAGCGAGCGCGTAATTAGCGGACCCTAGTTAGATTATTATTAGCACCGCGTCTTACTACCCGTTCAGGCTATACGCACTTACGCTAATGTGTAATGGTAGGGTTATTGTGAGATGAAATGAAGGACCTACAGTTTAACGTGGAATCCGAACCACGGTGGCGACCTGGCATTCCCCACATTCACAAGATGTCTTGTCAGAGGTGAAGGAAGGGTTTGGAAATAAGATAAATCTGTGCCGGGACCGAGGATTGAACCCCGGCTGCCAGCACAGAAGTCTGACACCTTACCCCTAGACCACTAGGTCACCGCCCCCCCCCCCCCCCCCCTAGTTAGAGAAGATGTATCTGTCAAACACACTTAGTACATCTCTGCTCCTCGAAAATTCTTACAGAAAATATTGTGTATTTATAAAAAAGAAAAAAGTAGAAGTGCATCCAATTAATAAATTGAGAAATGCGTATGGTACTGTACTGAAGTGTTTTAAAATCAGATTTGCCGAACCAGTGGCGGAATGGTGCGTTGCACTCGATAGCTTTTGACTAGGAGGCAAAGGTTCGAATCTTGGCTCAGTGAACTGAAGGTGATTTTTAAAACCTATTTATTGTTGTGGTTTTTTCATACTCTCTCCAAACTAATGGTGATTCTTATTTGTAAAGGCCTACTTTGATAATAATATTGAATTATTTTAACATATTGGGTTTACATATATACATTATACTATTTATGGTCTTACCAATTAAATGAGGCCATTATTATTATTATTATTATTATTATTATTATTATTATTAGCACCGCATCTTACTTCCCGTTCGGGTTATATGCACTTACGCTAATGTGTAATGGTAGGGTGATTGTGAGATGAAATGAAGGACCTACAGTATAACGTGGAATCCGAACCACGGTGGAGGCCTGGCTTTCCCCACATTCACAAGATGTGATTAATACACGTCTTGTCAGAGGTGAAGGAAGGGTTTGTAAATCAGATAAATCTGTGCCGGGACCGAGGATTGAACCCCGGCCGCCAGCACAGAAGTCTGACACCTTACCCCTAGACCGCCAGGTCACCGGGCCATTAATAGCAAGTGTGTTAAACCTATCACTGATAGAAAAAAGTCAAATATCATGTCAAAATGAGAAGTTTCCCCAGCACTCAATGAACCAACATACAATAATATTGCCTAGCGCCTGTAAACTAGACTGTACCGGGTCGAGCGCGCGCGCTTGAAAAATAGAACCAGTTCTATCTTTCAAGCGCGCGCGCTCAGTCGCTCGCGCGCTCGCTCGCTCGCTCGCTCCAGTGTGGCCACCCCCATTACAACCAATGTGTTCTATTTTATATTTTAGTCGCTCGCGCGCTCGCTCGCTCGCTCGCGCGCTCAGTCTGGCCGTACCCTTATAGGTAGTAGTTAATTTGTGGCTTCATCAACATACAAATTCTCGCCTCATACGTGTCTGAAATTGTATTTTGGGTAGTTTAGATCAGGGTTTCTCAAACTGCGAGGCGCGAAGGGATTTCAGATGAGGTGTGAACCAATTTCTCACTTCTTTCGATTTGCCTAAATTATGATTGACTAAAAAATTAATATTCTGTTTGGCCTATGAAGCAATAAAATTAATTAATATCTTACAAAACCTTACTATTTTTATAAACTTCTACAAAACTCTTATCAGAAAATAATTAAATCAATTAAATAATAAATGTCTCATTTTTGTATTTTAACGTAAAAAAGTTATTTTATTCTAAGAATAAGAGTCTTAACAATTAATTTTATGTTCATATAAGGCTCAAGAGTATAGTGTTTGAGAAAACCTGGTTTAGATGATTTGCTAAAAATAAGATAATTTACCCAACTTAAATGTGAGCGAAGCCGTGGGCAAACTCGAGTAAGTTAATATGATTATTAAAAAATGAATGATTGATTAATTCATTTAGCAAAATTAATAAACAAATATACTTAGAAAGACTGATAAAATATACTTTGGCACTTAAAAAAAATATATTCAAAATTCAAAATAAAACAAAATTATTAAAATGGTGTGACCACACATGTATGTGCTAATTAATAAAAAACGGTACGGGTACAAAACTTTTTATTTCTGGTACAAAACGGTACAAAAATTATTATTATTAGCACCACGTCTTACTACCCGTTCGGGTTATACGCACTTACGCTAATGTGTAATGGTAGGGTGATTGTGAGATGAAATGAAGGACCTACAGTTTAACGTGGAATCCGAACCACGGTGGTGGCCTGGCACTCCCCACATTAACAAGATGGCTTGTCAAAAATTAGAACAAAACCTTGGCAATGTAAAAAGTTCAACATACAAAAGTGGTACCACAGGTTAATGGACGTGCTGCTATACCTTGGGAAGTAGTAAATTGATAAAAGACTTATATATTTTGAAACGGTAGTATATACTATTTAACTAAACACTACACACCTCGCCATCTATTAGCATCACTACAAATCTTAACGAATGTTTCCGGAGACAGCAAAACATATTTTAATAAATGGTCTAAAAATTAACTTTTCAAAAAGTCGTTTGGCCTAAAAGGCATGTGGCCTAAAAGGCGTTTGGCCTAAAGTCATTTGGCCTAAAGGCATTTGGCCTAAAAGGCATTTGGCCTAAAAGGCATTTGGCCTAAAGGCATTTGGCCTAAAAGGCATTTGGCCTAAAAGGCATTTGGCCTAAAGGCATTTGGCCTAAAGGCGTTTAGCCTACACTTTAGGCCAAATGCCTTTTAGGCCAAATGACGGGTACCCTGATTATCAACCCCTTCCTTGATTCTCCACCTCTGACAAAACGTGTACTAATCACAACTCGTGAATGTGGGGAATACCAGGTCTCCACCGTGGTTCGGATTCCACATTAAACTGTATGTCCTCCATTTCATCTCAATATCACCCTACCATTACACATTAGCGTAATTGTGTATAACCCGAACGGGTAGTAAGACGCGGTGCTAATAATAAAATTATAATATTAATAATAATAATAACAGTATCCCTAAATGATGTATTCTCTCTCTCTAGTCAACTATCATCATCTTATATATAATTTGATAAGCTCGTTTCCAGTAATAGAACTTATGAGGAAATGTCTGAACAGATTTTGACAAACGAACACTCATTTTAAAGGTTTGAGGTTCAGGATGCCGATAAAAATAGTGACCTAAAACTAAAACCCAATATTCATAGCAAATTTACCACGTTTTCCTTTTGTGTGTGTAGTGACTCATCTCTACAATCTTTATTTGTGTACACTACCAAGGAAACCATGATTTGTGTATTGTTTTAGATCGGTAAATAAAATATTTCTCTTTGGTTAAAAATAACAGCAGTTCAACAATTCTTACTTAAGTGGCTTTGTGCAACAAATAGATAGAGAGCTGGGAGAGGGATATTTTGAAATCTATCACCGTGGCGTGAAGGGGGACAATATATATTTGGTTATCCAAATTAAACAGCAAAACATAGATATCTATGTAAAATCGATAGCCTTTAAGGACTCAACTTCTAACTATAAAGTCGAGGGAGGGCTTATTACAATAATATATCTTTTCCCAATAAAATATTTTGAATACATTTTACAGACTTCTATGCTGGCGGCCGGGGTTCAATCCTCGGTCCCGGCAACGATTTATCTGATTACCAAACCCTTCCTTCACCTCTGACAAGACGTGTATTAATCACAACTTATGAATGTGGGGAATACCAGGCCTCCACCGTGGTTCGGATCCCACGTTAAACTGTAAGTCCTCCATTTAACCTCACAATCACCCTACCATTACACGTTAGCGTAAGTGCGTACAACACGAACGGGTAGTAAGACGTGGTGCTAATAATAATAATAATAATAATAATAATAATAATAATAATAATAATAATAATAATAATAATAATAATAATAATAAATTAATATTAAACTATATATTTTGGGCCGAAATTAAAACAATAGAAATGAGTAAAATAAAATTAACAAAATATATTTTTTAAACTCTTTTTATTTTTTTAGCATTACCATTCCGTGTTAATTTCGAGTCCATTTTCGATTTGAAGGCATGTATCCAAAATAACGGCAGAACCGGGATCCACACTTATGTAGCGTCGTCTATATATATGTAGAACTATTATTCCCACCATGTGTGCTAGCTCCGCATATTCAAGTATAGAAACTGTGGCGCCTTAAACTAGCGCCCAACATATCTGTATTAGGTTATTATAGTTTAAAGGCAATCAATCTGAAAATAACGGCAGAACCAGTAGGTCGAGCACGGATCTTTTCCTTTTGCGCGTCATACGCCATGACGGCCATCTTCTGACGCGACTTCATAACTGCGAGCATGGAACGTTTGGTCATAACCGCTATTGCGCGTATGACGACGTGTAAACTTTGATGGGCGCTAGTGTATGGATAGCGTGTGTTGGCAACCATGGTAACTTGTTTAGCTACGAATGTAACAGGGTTGGTAGCACCATTACATAATTGTTCACCAATCAAAATACATATAATCCTGCCGCCAAGCTTCAAAACATTGTCTCCATTTTATCCTGCCATTGAATTTCAAAATATTGACTTTTACATATTATCCTGCCTTTGAATTTCAAAACATTCGAAATCACGTTATAATGGAACAAATGTAAGTAAATAGCCTACATTATTAATATAATTATCGATTTATATATTATTAATTATAATAGCGAAATATACTGAAGTCTAATTCTAATCTTATATTTTATGTGATAAAATTTAAATCAAACTATCAAAGATAAAGATAAATTAAAAATAAGGAACAAATAAAAAGGCATGTAATTTGATAATGTAACTGAAGTAACTTAATGACATCAGAAAAAGGTTGAGGGATACCAACATAACCTACTTTGTTTGGACCTTTACGACCCTTACTTTTATTTTTAAAAAAGCAATGAATATAAATATTTCATTCATAAAGAAGAAAAAAAGGTATGTCACACCAATGACATAGAGAATGACAAAGGATTCAACGTCTATTAATATATGTATTATGCTAAAAACAATAATAGTAAAAATGTTAGGTTTCTTGGCATTGACCTCATCCCTATTATAATAGTATAGATAGGTATATTTAAATTATAACGTTCTTAAAGTAAACACAATATAGTTTTATAATCTTTATAAGTCTGACTAACCAGATATTTGATTTTATAGAGCCAAACCAATGAGAAGTGCCAGAGTTGTTGGGCGGCAATGGGAGCATCTTGTGGATTATATGGTTTCTCATTCAGCATTTGCTACTGGGAAACTAATAGGTCCACAAGGATCTATCAATGCAAACTCACAATGGGCAGAGTTAACCCAACAACTCAATGAACTGGGACCAGGAAAATCAACAGAGCAATGGAAGAAGGTACAGTACTATAATATAAGTGATAAAGTATGATAACTTAAGTTATCTAATGAGGCTTTCATTTACAATGCATGGCAATGTAAAAGATTAACTATTATATTTGTTTTCAGTTTTATCTTTTCAGGGAATGGTGTAATCGTAAATTTACCAGTGCCGGAACGTAAGGCAGTAGCCACCCCAAAGTTGAATGGGGAGGGTTATAAGGGAGGGGGAACAAACCCCCTATAAGGGAGGGGGCACAAACCCCCAACTGCGTAGGAAAGAAAAATCTACAAACATAAAATGCCTCTAGAAGCTATTTAGAGCATTTTTTAATGGTTACTAAAGCAAAAACTTAATTTGTGCACTTCCTCTAAAATTTCAAGAATTCTCATAGAGCACAGTAAATTTCATCAAAATTTATTGATTCATAGTATGAAAAAAGTTTTAACATAATATTTATATAAATTCAATTAGTTAACCAAGAATTGCATAGTATAAAACCTTACTAAAACAATTATTAAAAATATTTTCCACAGAACCGCATTCCTGCCCCACTACACCCATGCTTTTAGGTTTATTAATAGCCAGTCATATTTTGACATTTTCTTAGATTTTCCCCCAGATATATAGCCCATTCGCTGAAAAAACATGTTTGATCTTAGGCCTTGGCATACCACTCTGGAGGCGAATAACTTTGTTTGAATACAAAGCTTTCATTGATTCAAATTTACCTAAATGAATTACAAGAAGATCATAGTTATATATGATAAATATCAGGCACCTAAAATGTGCGCATTTCGACTTATGAACATAAAAATCACCAATGCTGTAATACATTTTCATAATACAAAATTTAAACACAGATAGTTTCAAGAATATATATTTCAATCACTTTTTTACAGGTAAATAAAACAATTATTATTTTAGAGTAAATACATACCAAATATACACACATAAATGTAAACACAGAAAATTTAGAAACTATGTAAAAAGTGATACCTTCATTAAATAAATTAATTTTTTTAGGTGTGGCGTGATCTAAAGAGAAACGCAAGGGGTAGAGCTGCAGCTATTAATGCAGCTCATAGGCAGACAGGCAACCCTAATGTGGAAGATAAACTCAGCGACCTTGATAGAAAAGTGATTGCTGTGGTTGGCCGGGATTCTAGTACTGGCATCACAGGTCTTTCCGCTTTTGGATTGGTAAGTTTTAACTCTAATAAAATTGGCATGACAAGTGCATTATATAAGCTTAATAACATAGTAAATAATGTGTTGACTAGGGTACAGATATTACACCCAGCAGCAGCAGATCCTCAAGCCAGGTGGCCACAACAAATTTAGCGGCACCCAAGCCAATATGCATCGTGAGTGAACCAAACCCATTATTAAAATAAAGAGCTAGAAAATGTGATAAAATAAAACTGTCAGGGATAAAGAAAATAGTTCTTATATATTATTGGAAATTATTTTTAAAAAATTGAAAATTATGCAATAAAATTTGTATTTTGCGACCTCTGATATATTTTATTTTCCTTTAAAGGTGTCTCTTCAGGTGATCCTCCACGAACTTAATACCTTTCTTATTCCAATGGACCATGTCGATCTTCTTCTTTTTGGGGCACCAATAAACCTATAATATCTGATTAATGTAAGATTAATATCATTCCATCATTATTGGTTGATTAAAGTAAGATTAATATCTAAATTATGTTATTTTAGCTAGTTGAAAACATTATAGTATTTTGACTCTCAATATATGCCTAGTTTTACTTTACAAATTACACGCATTACTATTTTCAGCCTGTGACCTGTCATAGCTTAATAAACCTTACAATCCAACTTAAGACTAAGACAAGCACAACATCCAGTCCCCAGCCGTTAATTCATCACTGTGAGATGGTAAACACACATTTCATAAATGATAAATTTTCGGCCATGCTGGGAATAGAACCCAGGGCTCTTAGCCAAGTAAGCAGACACACTGTCTACTGCTCTAAGGTGACTGATGACTTGTTGTAACTAATATTATTTATCATTTAGAGTTTGCTTTCAGGCTTTGAAAGGAAAACCAAAGCAATGATTTAAACACTTGGCCCGCTGGGGAGTATAACAATATGGTAGTTTTTGTTAATCAAGTAGCCAATCACCTGAACCTTCTCCCTTCCCCTCCCACATCATTCCCCCTTAATTATTTTATGTACACACCACTGGAGCGGAGTCAAAGCTAATGGATTCATTTGCCTTCCCCTCCAGATAACGTTTTCAAATTGTTTGTATTTTGGTGAAGCATATCTTTTTAAAAGTGAAAACACTGGCCACACACCATTCGAAAGGTCCAAGTTGATAATTCCTTCTTCTTGGAGGAACAAACCATAGAGTAAGAATGGTAGCTCTACACACGATTCAAAAAAAATATTTGAACCAAAGTATATTTCTCTTGGTATACCTCTCTTCCCCCTGATTGTAAAGCCAAAAATAGAAGGGATTAACGCTCTGGACTTTACCTTCCTCTTTCATTGAAACAACAAGGTGTTTAGAAAGGAAGAAAGAAACAAGAAATAAGTTTAATCCACATTTTCAAATATGTAGTCATCTACTAGATATTTGATTATACATATTTAAAAATCACTAAACATATATATAAAAACACAAAGTGTGCTCATGGCGCAATTTCAAATATGGAAACTGTGGAATCTTAAACTTGGCGATTCTAGCGGACTAGTTGCATGTCTGATATAAGCTCAAAGTCAAATATCTCAAAATTTCCAGAAGATCCAGGTTCCACGAATATGCAGGGTTGTTGTAGGTACCTAGTACTACCTACACCACCAAGTGTGCTCGTGCCGCAATTTCAAATGTAGAAACTGTAGCACCTTAAACTTGGCGATTTTAGACGACTATTTGCATGTCTGATATAAGTTCAAAGACAAGTATCTCTAAATTTCCTAAATATTTTTCCAATATGAATGATTATTTTTACTAATCATGTGTTTTAAATGCATTTATTAATTCTTTACTTATTTTTATTATTGTTATATCTGGTTTTAGCGCATTTATTATTTATTCACTTATTTTTATTATTTTTTACTATAGTTATATCTGGTTATTAATTCTACTGTTGTCACCCTGCGCTTATCCTGTTTTCCACCAGAATAAACGTTTATGTGGTTGTGGAAAAGTTCAGTCCGCTCAGTTTGCCTACATAGTACAACATGGCTATAGGGTTATGTTTACACTTCATCAAATTCACTAATCGATAGTTATTATTATTTATTTTGTATTATTAGACCCTTTTAAAAAGGTTTTTGAGAGTGCTAAAACATTTGACTTGCCTATTTGGTAAAATTTCTAGCGAGGCCTATACCGTAAAGCTAAGTTTACACTTCACCGAATTTACTGATAAATAAATATATTGATACGTCATGTAATTAAATTAATACAACACTATTATTGCCACTTATAGTTTGCATGAACGTAAATCAAAGAAATTAAATAGTGTAAGCAAATATAGCTCATAAATTATGTATGAATAAACTACTACACACCTAAATTTGGACTCAAGTTACACTTCATCAAGTTAACTAATAAATAAATACAAATAACCTAGGTAATTACATTAATACGGCACTATTATTGTTACTTACCGATTGCACAAACGTAAATTAAATTAATTCTTGAGTCACAACTCTCACGAAACGTAATAATATATAAATTATTCACTATGACGAAGTTTAACACGGTCCTTAGAGTGTTCATCAATTTATGACAATATGACGGAAAAATGGCGGCGTCATCGATCGTATGACGCCATTAAAAAGATCGATGCTAGCATTTCAGCCATATGACGTGCTACGGATGACATTTCATAGCGGTGACGCGTCATAGAGATCCGTGCTCGCCGTCCTGGTGGTGAGTCTTGGGAACGCAGTCACTCAGATTTTTGATGTTTGGATGTGTGTGAATGGTGGTGTTGTGTAGTTGGTTAAATAGAGCGACCATGGTGACTAGATAACTTTGCTATGTAGTTTATTACTTCAGGTCACGGAAAGATGGAGCATGAGGAATAAATGTGAGATAAATATTGTTGGTGGGTAGATACATTTAATTTACAATATCCGTCCCACTCTTGGCTATATATTTCTTATCGTGTCTGAAATTATGTTTTTGGTAGCTTAGCTCAGGCTTTCTCAGTCCCACGTCCCAGTGTAAGGTGGGTTACTTACTCCCTGTAGACGCTTGGTAAGGTGATTCAACCTGTGGGTTCCTCTTCCCAAGTGTTGATTACGTCCTCCCTTAAACAACCCCTCCCCCTCGTGGTGTTGTCTAGCACGCCCTATCGTCCCACTACGTCACACCTGTGCTTTTTACCGTTTATCCACCCCTGCTCCCGCCCCACCCGCTACCACACCGACCCCGCCCCTGACATACTTTCCCCTCCTCCTGCCCCCTCCCCAACAAACCCTGGACATGTTGGTTCTTGCTGATTAATTATTAATTATCGTTAATTAATTATTGTTAATTTGTAGGATAGAGGTGTTGGAGTTATTATTGGTAGGATAGAGGTGTTTTTATTCATCGATTAGGGTACTGTAGTTTATTTGCTCAAGCATAAAGCCACCCGGGCCTCGCGCTCCACAACTTTCTTCCCCGGCAGACCTATAGAAAATGACGCAAGCATCTCCAGCAGGGGCTCGCTGCCTTCTGATGACCAACTCACCCTTTCACTTTTCCCTCCTAACCCCTCCCCGTAGAGCCGAGGTCGTTCATCCTGGTTTTCTCCCTCCCCCGGTCATTACCTTCTGGGGGTGATGTACCGAGCAATAACCTCCATTCTCCTTGAGGAGTCATTGTGTTTCTCAAAAATAGACACATGCAAGACAGCTCGGAAAACTCCCGTTAATTGGCCAGTTTCACTTTTACATCTCATGAAAGTGGACATGTTTTGGCCCAAGTCTATGACAGCTCTCTCGCACGCACATCCAACTTGTTGGTACGTGGAGGGAGGCTCCACCGCCCGAGCCGGCTCTCTCACACACATCCAACTTGTTGGTACTTGGAGGGAGAGTGGAAAATCATCCTCGAATCACTAACGCCCTCCTCAAAAAATAGTTGTGGGTACTGGCTCACTCTCTATACTGCGGGGGGGTGCTTTTGACGGGTGGTGAATTTACTGTTCTATAGCTAAGTTAGTTTGTAAGTCGTGTGCTGATATAATCTTCGTGTCTAGATTGGATTCGAACCAGAGACCATCAAATTACTACGAGCCTTACCAACAGCACGATTAGTTAGTTACCCCTTATAGGCGATAACACCGCACAATTTCAACGGACTCAATGTTAATAAGTCTCTCGCCCTCTGCAAGAGCGGACTAAGTACAAATAAATTAAATGGCTAATCCTCTGTAATTGTATCTGTATAACGAATATGAAAACAGGTATTTAGCTTAACATTGCACGTAACATAAAGAATGACGACATGGTTTAAGGCGTTACTATAGCAAAAGACTATACTACTAAATATGGGAAGAAGTCGGAGTTTTAAGCGGTTGCTATACTAATTACGCTAATAGACAGCTGCGAGCTTGTTCATTCTGTGCACCATCATTTGCATGGCAAGTGTCTTACATCCGTGAAAGTGACTTACATCCCGGTAAAAGGTGTAGGACATTGGGAGAATGTTAGAAAAGCACCCTAGTAATTAGGTGGACTGTGCGTTCCAATTACAACGCATCAATTGGTCCTTTTAAAACTGACTACCCGTAGAAACATATAAAATATATAAATTTATAGATATTGAAATAAAACTATAATCTTAAAGATAGAAAAGTTACCATCACACATAATGTTGATTCATTTAATATTTTTCTTCCATATTATTATATTATCGGTGTACTTAATTAATGCGGATAGCTAGATGGTTAATAAGACTGATTCAAAGAAAATAATGTTTGGGTACTTTTAAGAGGACAGCCTCAATGCACTCAACATTTGCGAGAGTGAGAAAAAAGTCCATGTGGTACCGCGTTTGCTACCCATTCGTATTCAGTTTAGCATCGCTCGTAGCTGAAAGTTCCGGTTCAAATCTCACCCACGTGGACAGAGGGGGTGTTCCTGTATAGTCCAATTTTAATAGGAATAGCCTTATCTTAAAGATATAAAAGTTACCATATCTACTCTCACATATTTTACGGTTAATAATAAAGCAGGTTGCGTTCGTCCATTTTGCACCACCGTTTGCTAAACCAAACTTATTCATTCGCGCCATGGCAGTACATGCAACAGTTGTGTACCGCAATATTCCCTTCTGCGCCAAAGTGTACCCCACAGTTGCCTGAACAGAGCATTTCAGTTTAGCATCGCTCGTAGTTGAAAGTTCTGGTTCAAATCTAACCCACGTGAACAGAGGGGGTATTCCTGTATAGTCCAATTTTAATAGGAATAGCCTCATCTTAGACATAGAAAGTTACCATATCTACTCTCACATATTTATACGGTGTAATAATCAAGCAGGTTGCGTTAGTCCCTTTTGCACCACCGTTTGCTAAACCAAACTTATTCATTCGGCCCATGGCAGTACATGCAACCAGTTGTGCACCATCATTTGCTATTCATTCTGCACCAAAGTGTACCCCGCAGTTGCCTGAGCAGAGCATCGAGAAGACACGGCCCATCCTCATTGGTAGGTTGAAGTGCTGATGGTACGTACCTACAGTATCGAATATGAACGGGTATTTAAAATAACTTCTGCCTCTCTTCTTTCTACTAAAAGCGATATAATATTAGCACCGATTCAACATGGAGGTGAACCGCGTCCAATTAGATGATAATAAATAATAATAATAATAATTATTATTATAATTAAATTATTCTTAGCACACGTCTACTACCCGTTCGATTATCGCACTTACGCTATGGTAATGGTAAGTGATTGTGATGAAATGAAGGACTACAGTTTAACGTGGGATCCGAACCACGTGAAGCCTGGCATTCCACATTCACAGATATCTTGTCAAGGTGAAGGAAGGTTGGAAATCAGATAATATGTGCCGGACCGAAGATTGACCGGCCGCCAGCACAGAAGTCTGACACTTACCCTAGACAACAGTCACCCAAGTGTAGAGATCTGAGGTTCGATCCTAGGAAAAAACTACTCCAGGTTTATGACAGCACTCTCGCAATATGAGCACATGGACTAAACATCAGACTCACCTATTATGTTTGTTAGGGTGGAGAGGTCAGGACTTGAAATCGGTTGGACGCACCGAGGTTTATTTTTAGCTTCACACATAAGTTGATTCATTTAATTTTTTTTTTCTTCCTGACTTACATAGGACCTTGCGGGGTGGGCAACGACCGCCTCAATGCACCCTACATTGGCGAAAGTGAGAAAAAAAGTCCATGTGGTACCCGCGTTTGATATTCATTCGTATTCGGAATGTATCTAAAAGTTATATAAGTACCGTGATTTTTTTTTTCCTAGCAGAATGTATCTAAAAGTTATATAAGCACCGTGATTTTTTTATTCCTAGATATTTTACTTATAAACTTATGTAAAAGTTATTATTTATGTTATCAATATATATATAGCCGCCATGATTTTTTTTCCCTAGGTATTTAACATAGGAACATATGGAAAGGTTATACATTATTTAATAAAATGTAGTCGTCGTGATTGTTTTTTATGATATTTAAAATAAATTCAAGTGTAAAGTGAAAACACCCGTTTTATTCTTCAGGCCATTTATAACAGAAAAGTTGTCAAGTAGAATATTATTTAATTGCCGTACCAGGTTTGTCGTGCTTGCTTATCGGTCCACTAGATGGCATCGAAAGCCAGTTTAGTTAATGTAAGGTTTCTAGGAGAGTTTACAAATAATAAATAAGTTAATGTAAGGTTTTATTTAACAAATTGCTGACTATTTATCATACGCTAAGCCATGTGATATTTTAAACAGTCAGAACCCCGTATTCATACGTCAAGTCAGGTGATCTGCAGTACAAATAATTCTAGGGTAGAAAGTAAATAAAAGTTCTGCCTGAATATTCACAATTTAACATATTCATACGTCAAGTCATGTGATGTACAGCATATACTTTAAACAGGCAGAATCCCCTATTCATACATCAAGTACTCACAGTCGGCAAAGACCTAAATAATATTGCGCTTGGAAATTAATTGTTGATTGTCAATAAAAAATAAAAAAACTAGTAAGAATATGTTGTTAATATTTAAGTTAAGGTGACGAGTTGACACACGGTATTCAATATCTTGTGATAGTGTACCCGCATTTGCGTGTAGCGAGAGTTTGAAATATCCTAGAATATATTCAGCCTTTGGCGATGGAAATGTTTGAACCCCTAACTCCGCTACCAGACACGATTTCGATTTCAACCGCTTCCCCCGCTGATTCTGACAAACACCTAAATAATATTGCTGCTTGTAAGGTAAGGTGACAAGTTCACACACGTATTCTAACCCACGTGGTATTCTGGAGGGAGAGTTGGAAAAAATAGCCTCAGCTTGATAGGACAGTGTTCGAGCTCCAACCTATCTAGTTTAAAAACAAAATTGGAGTCTTTGTCTGTGTATAAGTCCTTTGCATTTTTTCCATATTTCCTCTTTACATAATTATAATGAAAGTTATGTATAAAAACCTTGTTTATATCTAAGATTGCAAAGCCTGCATAGATAGGCTTATTTTTCTCATGTGAACACCAACTAACTCTTTCGTGAAGATTGTATAACCAATAAATGCTGGTGAAGCTATACGCTTCATTAGTCTTTTTTCATTATTTAGTAATTGAACATTTACACAATGTCTTTGATTCTCCATTGACTTTCCAAATACTGCATTGTTCATGAGTTTGAAAAAGTCCTTTTCAAATCCATTTAATGCGTTTTTTCGCCGGATGTATTAAAATCAATATATGGTTTTAACCAAGCGCTCTGATTGAAAGTTAGGACTCGGTGTATCTTTTGAAGTTCCATACCTAAGGAAATGTACAGTTTTAAATTACGGTAGTGTACCACATAATTTTGTTTACTGTTTAGGTTGGGCACTAGCTTTTCTGTTTTCCCGCCGGTGGGAAAGTTTAGATTGGATTGCATATACTTAGAGAATAGGGATAACATCTCAGGAGTAACTACGACTTTTTCAGGAGCAAGTGGGTAGTCACTGTGTTCGTCATGAATTTCTTCCGGATACTCTAGATCCACCTCTAATATATAACCCACAGTGCTATCATCAACAACTGAAATTATATTGAGCTCTGCTACTTCACTCTTGTTCAATCACCTAAAATTACTCTGAGGAAGGTGATCAGACATAACAGTTCCGTATAAATTATTACAATCCCAGTATGTGATATACTTCACCTCCTTTCAGGATTAAAATCCATCATATTGGGGTTGTTTGCTTCAGAATACCTATTTGAAATCATAGACACTCCACCGCGTATCCCCTTTTCAATGAATAAATGCATTTCAATGTCAGTTAATAGCTCCAACTCAACCTTGGTCATCTTTAAAAAGGCTGCCCATGCTAGTCCAGGGCTTGTACAAAAATGTAGACAGTCTAATTTATAATACTCAAAACACAAAGAACGAAAGTATTCGAATACGTCTGCTAAAAGTAGAACATCACTTAAAACATATACATTTTGATAATCTTCCATAGTGTTCATTTCAAAGTTCTCCCACACAGTTTTAGCATGAGCGTAGTCACTTTCTGAAATATGTTCTTGGTGCATCTTATTATAGAATGCAAATTTTGGTGGTAATTGATTATCTTCCAGCTTACTGCTGCAATCCATGTAGTCGTAAGGGAACACACCTTTTCTTAGCAGTAGATCTACTTTATCGAAAGGGATATTTTCATGGAGTATTTTAAATTGAGTTTTCCCAACATGCAACCAATTTTCAACCAATTTTTCAAGAGATATGCTTAAAAACTGGAACGAGTCAATAAATTGTAAATGGCCAAGGCTGAATGAGATATATTTCTCCATGTTGTTTGGGATACATGATAGTCTTCTGTCTGTAAACTTCCCAATATTCTGCATGATAATATGGGCGTCATAATTTTTTAAATTGTGTAAAATGACAGGTATTCTCTTGGTTTGTTGAAACTGAATATTGCACATACTATGAGATGCACCCCGATAATCTCCACCGAGATGACAGTGGTCACGAACGCTGTCTTGACCCAGCTCCTTCTCACAGATACTACATACACTAGCCGAAATAAATTCATTTTCTTGTTCATGGGTGATGCACATATTGACAACATTTTTCTTCATCGCGGTGATCATAGTTTCTTCTCTCAGTAAATTTATGAAGAAAGGTGTCCACAACATTTTCTCCACTCTAGACGACCGGAGGTTTCACACATTTACCTTCCGAATCGACTATTATGTATGCAAATCCTGATGGTAATGTGCTTCGTCATTTTAGTAGTTGATGAGTGATCAGGGTTAGGTGCACACCCTGATATTTTAATATTAAAACATTCAAAATCTGCATAGATCACATACGGGATTTTTAGCATATGTTTATATGTTGAAAATTTCAATATTTTATCCTCTTCCTTAGGCATCTGTATCTTCTGAGCATCGAAATCAGCACACCTCTCACTATGCTCATCCCTGAGATTTTCCTTGGAAAATCTATGCAAACAATATTTGCAATAGTATGATTCACCATCGTGTCTGGTCAGTGAGCTTAGCAATCTGCTCAAGTTCTTGATAAGACAATAATGTCCTCTATCCACATTGGAAAGAAACAGCAAATCCACGTGATTGTCACGACTAACCTTAGTTATTCTTAAAGGGAATATTTCCCCTTGGTAGCCGTACACATTAATAGATACATTATTTTGTTTTTCAAACTTGGTTATTTGTGGTATTTGCACAGGATATTCAATACCCTCCATATTTAGTTTACTTTCCAATGATATATACTTACTAACTCGCTTAGCGTGCTTGTCAGCTGGTTATAGAAATGCTAGCACAGACCAAAGAAAACATTTACTATCCGCATTTCTTATATTAATTACAGCATGCTTATTTATCAACTCTTGCGGTAATGGAATATAACTGGAAGCAGCCAAAGGAACATATTTAGCTATTTTAAGCTCTAAGTATTTCACATGATCCTCAGCCCAACCACTTCCTTTGTGGTGGAAATAAGAAGCTGCTTCTATCATGTAAGTGTATACATCCTCAATCTGTGATTTTAATTCTTCAGGACTTAGAGTGACCATACACTTACTGCGAAAGTAAGGGGTGATTGTTTCATCTCCCTCCTCACCAACACGAGAGTACTACACACAGGCAGATGTATACCATTTAAGATTATCCATTACATTAAGTTGTTGAACAAGCGTTGCTTCCAACTTCTTTTTAATTTCGTTACTAAAGGGTAAAAATAGCGAGTCTTTCGAGGGAGAGAGCTTGATGATTTTGACTGACCCATTCAAAGCTTCTGAAAAACTGCAAGGTTCATAATCTTCATCATTATCGAGATTCTAAATAGATATTCGACTGCCTTTATCACACTCGAATGACTTCATCTCCCGATTATGTGAGGAAACATGCCTCTGTAAGTTGTCACTCCGACTAAAAACTTGTCCACACTCATCACATTTTCTAAGTCCAGTCCCGTGCTGTAAACGCATGTGACGCGTCAGGTTGGTAAGCTTGGTAAAAGATGTTGAACAGTTCTTACATAGGAAGACCATTTTAACCAAGTGTGTTGTATGAAAATCAGCAGATTAAATATTGACTATAGAGTGTGCTCCATGAGAATAAGTAGATACAATCTTAATGATAGTTGACTTATCCCCTATCACTTCTCTAGACGGGAAAGGCAAATTTTACACAAGGAAATGCTTGGATTTACTGAAATCCTTCATGTTGCACGTAAAACGATAACGTCGTTATATCGAATTATAAATAATATTTGTCTGTGGGTAACAATACAGTGTGCGCAATTATTTCACTTCCAAATGGTGTACCTAGAAATAAAAGCAATATATATATGGTAAATAGCGTACAAGTAACACATGCGTTACTGTATGAATCCTTCAATATTTTGTTATTTACGGGTAAATTATTATGATATTTCAAATTTATATTCATTTATTAATAACTTTCATTCGGTGCCACCTAGTGAGGAAAATTGGTACTTATAATTTCTCAATGTTTTGTGTTAGTCCGTACAGGATGCAAACAAATAGTAACGCATGTTATTCCTATTAAATCTACTTTTAATCATCACGAGTGGTCAGATACGTGGAAAATATTAGGGTGGTTTCCTACTATCCTTAAACAATATTAGGCCTTTGTATGGAGGGAGAGTTGGAAATATCCTCAGTTTAATAGGATAGTGTTCGAACTCCAACCTCGTCAATTAACCATAACAGACGAGCCCCGTTTCGTTACTTGTGCTTGAATACACTTGAATTTATTTTAAATATCATAATGAACAATCACGACGGCTACATTTTATTAAATAATGTATAACCTTTACATATGTTCCTATGTTAAATACCAAGAAAAAGAATCATGGCGGCTATATATATAGATAACATAAATAATAACTTTTACATAA
Source organism: Timema cristinae (assembly GCA_039000515.1). Taxonomy (NCBI): domain Eukaryota; kingdom Metazoa; phylum Arthropoda; class Insecta; order Phasmatodea; family Timematidae; genus Timema; species Timema cristinae. Next base: position 41,685 of record JBCFYV010000944.1, on the reverse strand, counting down.
GTTTATAAGTAAAATATCTAGGAAAAAAAATCACGGTGCTTATATAACTTTTAGATACATTCTGAATACGAATGAATAGCAAACGCGGGTACCACATGGACATTTTTCTCACTCTCGCAAATGTTGGGTGCATTGATGCGGTCGTTGACCGCAAGGCCCTATGTAAGTCTTTGAATCACGTCTTACTAACCATCTAGCCTATCTACATTAATTAAATGAATCAACATTATGAATGAAGCTAAAAATAAACCTTAGTGCGTCCGACCGGATTTCAAGCCCTAAACTCTCCACCCCCTAACAAACCATAATAGTCGAGTCTGACGCTTAACCCATGTGCTCGGGAGTGCTGTGACAGGGTGTAAATATTCCAGGGTCTTTCGTTTTTTACATACAGTTTATTATAAATATTAGAAACCCCCTTTCTCTCTATCTCCTGCTCCGTTTCATCGTAGTGTTTAACTCTTGTTGCCAACTGGTGTTCCTGCTATAGTTGTGTCGCATGGTCAACATCGAGATTCTTGGGGGCTAAGCACAATATACATGTGTCAATATTCTAAAACTGTTCATCTCCTATCGAACACCTTAAATATATTCTAGATACGTTAATGTTGATGTCACCTTCACTCTTTGACTTGAGACCGCAAACACACTATCCGTGGTTCAAATCACGGCTAGGCGAACGTTACACTCTCCCTGCGGTTCACTTAGCCTAGTATTATAAGTTTTAATAATTTTGCTAAACAACTCCACTCCATATATTCCTTCAACAGCGTCGGGAGGTTTTCCATATTCTCCCTGCGGGTACACTTATGTGTGTGAACTTGACACCTTAGCTTAAATATTAAATTTGTTTGGTAGAAAGAACCAAAACTATAGTATGAAGAGTATATAGCTAATTTACCTGAGGTCAGTATCTATCAACAAACTTACTCTGTATGCGTTTGTTATTCGCCTACATCACTGGTACCGTAGTCTATGGCGTCACTGCCAATGCAAGGGAGGTCACGGGTTTGATTCCCGTTCTGGTACATGACCATTCTATGTGTCAGCCCTCCCGCAAACGTAGACCAAAGGTGTTTTTTTTCCGCACACTTCGTGAAAATGCGGGTACATTTTCCGTCCTCATACCTACTAAGCGGAGCTCATCATTGGTTTGACTTCAAACACTGAGGTTATTTCCGAATACCGCATGGCTTATGCTTTTGTATAGGTGAACTATACACATTATAGGCGTACAGATAGCTAGCTGAAGACAATTTTTTTTAAACTAGATAGGTTGGAGCTCGAACACTGTCCTATCAAGCTGAGGCTATTTTTTCCAACTCTCCCTCCAGAATACCATGTGGGTTAGATTACGTGTGTGAACTTGTCACCTTACCTTACAAGCAGCAATATTATTTAGGTGTTTGTCAGGATCAGCGGGGAAGCGGTTGAAATCGAAACCGTGTCTGGTAGCGGAGTTAGGGGTTCAAACATTTCCATCGCCAAAGGCTGAATATATTCTAGGCTATTTCAAACTCTCGCTACACGCAAATGCGGGTACACTATCACAAGATATTGAATACCGTGTGTCAACTCGTCACCTTAACTTAAATATTAACAACATATTCTTACTAGTTTTTTTAATTTTTTATTGACAATCAACAATTAATTTCCAAGCGCAATATTATTTAGGTCTTTGCCGACTGTGAGTACTTGATGTATGAATAGGGGATTCTGCCTGTTTAAAGTATATGCTGTACATCACATGACTTGACGTATGAATATGTTAAATTGTGAATATTCAGGCAGAACTTTTATTTACTTTCTACCCTAGAATTATTTGTACTGCAGATCACCTGACTTGACGTATGAATACGGGGTTCTGACTGTTTAAAATATCACATGGCTTAGCGTATGATAAATAGTCAGCAATTTGTTAAATAAAACCTTACATTAACTTATTTATTATTTGTAAACTCTCCTAGAAACCTTACATTAACTAAACTGGCTTTCGATGCCATCTAGTGGACCGATAAGCAAGCACGACAAACCTGGTACGGCAATTAAATAATATTCTACTTGACAACTTTTCTGTTATAAATGGCCTGAAGAATAAAACGGGTGTTTTCACTTTACACTTGAATTTATTTTAAATATCATAAAAAACAATCACGACGACTACATTTTATTAAATAATGTATAACCTTTCCATATGTTCCTATGTTAAATACCTAGGGAAAAAAAATCATGGCGGCTATATATATATTGATAACATAAATAATAACTTTTACATAAGTTTATAAGTAAAATATCTAGGAATAAAAAAATCACGGTGCTTATATAACTTTTAGATACATTCTGCTAGGAAAAAAAAATCACGGTACTTATATAACTTTTAGATACATTCCGAATACGAATGAATATCAAACGCGGGTACCACATGGACTTTTTTTCTCACTTTCGCCAATGTAGGGTGCATTGAGGCGGTCGTTGCCCACCCCGCAAGGTCCTATGTAAGTCAGGAAGAAAAAAAAAATTAAATGAATCAACATTATGTGTGAAGCTAAAAATAAACCTCGGTGCGTCCAACCGAATTTCAAGTCCTGACCTCTCCACCCATAAAAAACATAATAGGTGAGTCTGATGTTAGTCCATGTGCTCATATTGCGAGAGTGCTGTCATAAACCTGGAAGTAATTTTTTCCTAGGATCGAACCTCAGACTCTCTACCACTTGGGAAAGCAGTCACCTCCATGTTTGAATCCGGTGCTAATAATTATATCGCCTTTAGTAAAAAAGAGAGAGAGGCAGAAGTTTATTTTTAAATACCCGTTTCATATTCGATACTGTAAGTACCGTTACCCATCAGACACCTTCAACCTACCACTGAGGATGGGCTGTGTCTGCTCGATGCTCTGTTCAGGCAACTGCGGAGTACGCTTTGGTGCAGAATGAATAGCAAATGATGGTGCACAACTGGTTGCATGTACTGCCATGGCGCCGAATGAATAAGTTTGGTTTAGCAAACGGTGGTGCAAAAGGGAATAACGCATCCTGCTTGATTATTACACCGTATAAATATGTGAGAGTAGATATGGTAACTTTTCTATGTCTAAGATGAGGCTATTCCTATTACAATTGGACTATACAGGAACACCCCCTCTGTTCACGTCGGTTAGATTTGAACCCAGAACTTTCAGCTACGAGCGATGCTAAACTGAAATGCTTTGTTCAGGCAACTGTGGGGTACACTTTGGCGCATAATGAATAGCAATTGCGGTATACAACTTGTTGCATGTACTGCCATGGCGCCGAATGAATAAGTTTGGTTTAGCAAACGGTGGTGCAAAATGGACGAACGCAACCTGCTTTATTATTATTCCGTATAAATATGTGAGAGTAGATATGGTAACTTTTATATCTTTAAGATAAGGCTATTCCTATTAAAATTGGACTATAGAGGAACACCCCCTCTGTCCACGTGGGTGAGATTTGAACCCGGAACTTTCAGCTACGAGCGATGCTAAACTGAATACGAATGGCTAGCAAACACGGGTACCACATGGACTTTTTTTCTCACTCTCGCAAATGTTGGGTGCATTGAGGCTGTCCTCTTAAAAGTACTCAAACATTATTTTCTTTGAATCACGTCTTATTAACCATCTAGCCTATCCGCATTAATTAAGTACACCGCTAATATAATAATATGGAAGGAAAATATTAATTGAATCAACATTATGTGTGATGGTAACTTTTCTATCTTTAAGATTATAGTTTTATTTCAATATCTATAAATTTATATATTTTATATATTTCTACGGGTAGTCAGTTTTAAAAGGACCAATTGAGCGTTGTAATTGGAACACGTCCACTTAATTACTAGGGTGCTTTTCTACACTCCCAATGTCCACTTTTCACGGGATGTAAGACCACTCTTGCCATGAAAATGATGGTGCACAGAATGAACAAGCTCGCAGCTGATCTATTAGCGTAATTAGTATAGCAACCGCTTAAAACTCCGACTTCTTCCCATATTTAGTAGTATAGTCTTTTGCTATAGTAACGCCTCAAACCATGTCGTCATTCTTTATGTTACGTGCAATGTTAAGCTAAATACCTGTTTTCATATTCGTTATACAGATACAATTACAGAGGATTAGTCATTTTATTTATTTGTACTTAGTCCGCTCTTGCAGAGAGCGAGAGTTTTATTAACATTGAGTCCGTTGAAATTGTGCGGTGTTATCGCCTATTAAGGGGTAACTAACTTATCGTGCTGTTGGTAAGGCTCGTAGTAATTTGATGGTCTCTGGTTCGAATCCAATCTAGACACGAAGATTATATCAGCGCACGACTTACAAACTAACTTAGCTATAGAACAGTAAATTCACCACCCGTGAAAAGCACCCCCCCCGCAGTATAGAGAGTTGAGCCCAGTACCCACAACTATTTTTTGAGGAGGGCGTTAGTGATTCGAGGATGATTTTCCACTCTCCCTCCAAGTACCAACAAGTTGGATGTGTGTGAGAGAGCCGGCTTGGGCGGTGGAGCCTCCCTCCACGTACCAACAAGTTGGATATGTGTGTGAGAGAGCTGTCATAGACTTGGGCCAAAACATGTCCACTTTCATGGGATGTTAAAGCGAAACTGGCCAATTAACGGGAGTTTTCCGAGCTGTCTTGCATGTGTCTATTTTTGAGAAACACAATGATTCCTCAAGGAGAATGGAGGTTATTGCTCGGTACATCACCCCCAGAAGGTAATGACCGGGGGAGGGAGAAAACCAGGATGAACGACCTCGGCTCTACGGGGAGGGGTGAGGAGGGAAAAGTGAAAGGGTGAGTTGGTCATCAGAAGGCAGCGAGCCCCTGCTGGAGATGCTTGCGTCATTTTCTATAGGTCTTCCGGGGTGAAATTCGTGGAGCGCGAGGCCCGGGTTGCTCTATGCTTAGCAAATAAACTACAGCACCCTAATCGATGAATAAAAACACCTCTATCCTACTAATAATAACTCCAACACCTCTATCCTACAAATTAACAATAATTAATTAACGATAATTAATAATTAATCAGCAAGAACCAACATGTCCAGGGTTTGTTGGGGAGGGGGCAGGAGGAGGGGAAAGTATGTCAGGGGCGGGGTCGGTGTGGTAGCGGGTGGGGCGGGAGCAGGGGGTGGATAAACGGTAAAAAGCACAGGTGTGACGTAGTGGGACGATAGGGCGTGCTAGACAACACCACGAGGGGGAGGGGTTGTTTAAGGGAGGACGTAATCAACACTTGGGAAGAGGAACCCACAGGTTGAATCACCTTACCAAGCGTCTACAGGGAGAAAGTAACCCTCCTTACACTGGGACGTGGGACTGAGAAAGCCTGAGCTAAGCTACCAAAAACATAATTTCAGACACGATAAGAAATATATAGCCAAAAGTGGGACGGATATTGTAAATTAAATGTATCTACCCACCAACAATATTTATCTCACATTTATTCCTCATGCTCCATCGTTCCGTGACCCGAAGGAATAAACTACATAGCAAAGTTATCTAGTCACCATGGTCGCTCTATTTAACCAACTACACAACACCACCATTCACACACATCCAAACATCAAAAATCTGAGTGACTGCGTTCCCAAGACTCACCACTAAGAGATACTAACATCGAACATCCAGGAGAAAGTAATTCACCATACACGGGGTGTGGTAAGGATCACTTCACGGGGTGCGGTGTAAATAGAAAGTAATTCTCCTTACACGGGGTGCGGAGAGGATCACTTCACGAGGTGCGGTGAGGATCACTTCACGGGGTGCGGTGAGGATCAATGTTAAACATTAGGGGAGAAAGTGGCCCAGAACTGTCATTTCACCTTCTACTTAGGGTTGTGACAATACCAAATAAAATTAATCCTCTTGTATTATTTTATGTTATGGCTTATATTTCCCCCTTCTAGTCTATGGGTGGTGTATCCCAGGTGGTCAATATTACTACTGTGATTATTAGTATTGTTGTATTATGTCACAATACACCCTTACTGCGAATTTTACTATCTGTTGTAAACTTTTTATTCGTCTTACTATTCATTCGGGCTGTATGCATTTTACACACTAGTGGGGTAGAACTGATGCATATAGAATTTAGATTAGCTGTATTTGCGTTTTGAAGAAAGCGAGTACCAATTGACGAAAAAGACAATTCTCAGTAGACCCGACTAGAATTCAAACCCTGACCTCATTATTACCGAAAAACCAGACTAGATAAGTATGGCATTTATCCCAATTGCGTAGTGTAGACAAAATACACGTTGTGTTTGCTAACAATATTTATGTGGTTTTTATAGAGTATATTAAGGTGCGAACTCGCAGTTTCTCCGTGCATTCTTGTGTAACACAACCTTGGCGAACCGGACCATCATGGACAATCCCACAATTTGATAATTTAAAAATAATGTTTCCTGAAACCATAATAACCATAGAAAATAATTAAACTTGCTTAATTAAAAATAAGTATGGGGTAGGTGCATACAACGCTACATGTTTTATATATATATCGTTTTTGTTGTTTAGTTAAAGTGGAAATAGAGTTTACAAAACTTTACAAACGAAAGTCAAGCATTGGTGTAGGAATCGGAGAGGTCATTCGAGTGTGGCTTTGATAGAAAAATATCTGCACGGCTACTAATTTCTTAACATTAATTTTTTATTGGTTACTGTTAGTTTTAAAAATCTTTTATGTATGTAGGACTTGCTTTACTTCTTTTTATTAATATCTTTAATAGATCAATAACACATCAAACTTTGATCATTAAAATATTTTTTCTAATTATTTTAATTATTTGATTATGTTTTCCAACTATCTAGATCCGCAAATTCAAGTGCATTAGCTTTGTATTCAACCTTATTCATACCTTATGTCATAGCGTAATTAAAATACGTTGATCCTGGACGGGCATTATGACTGGGTACATTTTATCTTTTGTATTAGCGAGATTAACCAAATTTTCAATGATTCCATTAAAATTTTTTGTTTTTTAAATTGGGAGTATTACTCATCATGTCAGCTTTGCTTTGTACTAATTCCCTGATCTACACAAACACCAAAATAGCTCAGACTTATCAAGAAACCAGTAAGTTGCCGAACGTTGATTTTTGACGACTGAAAGGTTAAACCTAATTACCTTCAGTGGGGATGCCAAATGGTGGATTATACAGGCTTTACGAGATTATTGTTTCATTGTTTCATAATCGTAAGTTCTTACAGCCCATTAATCTTTCAAGCGCATTCTTGGGGTGTGGTAGGGAAAGGAACGGAAGCAGAAAATGTAAAGAAACAAGAGGGATAGATTACTATATATATTACCTTACAGTTACCATTGTTATTGTTACTATGGTGTTTTAATAGTATAATTTAATTAAATATATATTATTTTGGAAGTAAGCAAACGTATATACAATATACTGTACCTGCTTCAGTGTCTACATAGCATAAGGCGTCACTTTCCCAATAGACTAGACTGCTGATGGCTGGAAATAGGGGTTTGAATCCCGGTAGGGTATACTGAGGGTGATATTTTCTAAATAGCATTAGTACGTATAGTACGTAATAAATAATATTCGAATAAAATCTTACCTTTGTATGAAAACATGACCGAACCAACCTCGCCAAAATTTGTAGTTATTCATCAGTCCATTTCATAGTCTTCAGTTCTTCAGTTGAATTCCGAGTAATTTCCTAAGGCTATAATTATAGTGCTACCGCCCCTCTGTGTTTTTCGACCGTGCTTGGGACCGGCTTTGGCCACATTACCGGCGTTTAATGTCGTATCTCCATTTGATTCGACAAGAAACTATAGTGATGTATAAATAACAAGCACGCTGTGGTATACTGGAAATAGGATAGGGCTATTCAAATTTTCTATTCTTTGTTTCCTATTTTCCAACGCCCACATTATATTTTTTAGAATTCAAATTGTTCATAGATACAATTTTCTAAATAATACCCGCCTCGGTGGCGTAGTTGGCTAACGCGTTTGTCGTGTTGAGCTCGACTGCTGAGGACGGGGAGATCGAGGTTCGAATCTCGGTCGGGTGAACTGGGGGTGCTTTTTCCTAAATGATTTTCCACTCTCCCTCCACGCAAATGTGGGTTCACTTCCTCTAATTCAACCTTCCTAATTCCAAATCCATTAGCGTAATTAGTACTTAAAGCGTATAACCCAAACGGGTAGTAAGACGCGGTGCTAAATATTATATTAAATTTTCTAAATACAGTAGGTTGAACTAATAATTATAACACTAATAATTTATAATTTCCAGATGAATGTCATTTTGAAGAATTTTCAAGTGACAACCACTCCAAATAGTTTCTGAAAGCAATCAATTTTCAAAAATTTGTTGGTGAAAGACCACTTTAAATATCTTCTAGAAGCATCTTATTAAAAAAAAAATTCTAGACGAGGACCATTCCAAGTAGCTTCTAGGAAGATTCAATTTTTCAAAAGATTGCTGAGTGAAGACCACATCAAATAGCTTTCAGAGGCATCTAATTTTCGAGGAAAATTAAGTCGAATAGGAATCTAAAAAGTTTATAGAAGCATCCAAATTTTTAAATAAATGGGGGAAGATATATTTTTAAAAATCTGGTTGAGAAATATTTAAAATAGCATCTAAAGTTATCCAAATTTCTAAAATTTCTTGAAGAAGGACCACTCCAAATAACTTTTGAAAGATCAAAATTTAAAAAAATTGTAGGGAGGTATACTCTAAATTTCTTTTAAAAGAGTCTGATTTCCAAAGATTGGGTGAAGAACCACTCCAAATTAGTGAGCTAAGCCGAGCAGAACCCACATGGTCTAAAAGAGTCAGTCTCACAGGACACTAGACTTCTATGATGGGGAGTTTGGGGCTTGAATCCTGGTCAGGTACTCTGAGAGGGGTTTTACCTAAATGGTTTTCTATTCTATCTTCACGAAAATGCGGCTACATCTAATCTAAATTCTAGATATTTCATTCCTAATCATCTAATCCCTACATTAGCGTAGCTAGTAGATAGATGTATAATCTGAAAGAACGGGTAGTAAGACGTGGAACCTGCTTTGGTGGTCACATGGTTTAGGGTGCAACTATAAAGGTGGATTCACACATTAATATACGTCACACCAAATTTAGCTATGCTATGCCACGTTATACTAGGTTTTAAAATCGCTGGCAAAAAATCTTCTAAAAAGATTAAATTTTTAAAAATCTCCAGGTGAGGATATTTACAAATATCATCCAAGGACCAAATATTTTTTAAATAATGTTGGAGAAGACAATTCAAAATAGTTTCTGCAGGCATCATATTAAAAAAAATAGAAGGAGGAAAACTCCAGATTGCTTTGAAAAGGCAACTCTCCTCCCAATTTTTTTTTTGTTTGTCCACACACCATTCATCTCTACATAAAGAAGGTTCCACAACCACTTGTCCTATTAATGGCTAAGATGACTTAATTATAGCCGGGATACAAGTATTCTGATAATTTTTCATGAACCTCACACACTACCTAATTTCCTGGAAAGCTCCCATTTTTCAACTCAGGGCTGAGCTTTTCTAGTAATTCCCACACTTTACTTCGTTTTTATTTGTTTCGATTTTAATTTAACTAGGTTATTTTCATTTAGGTCAAATACAGTTTTTTTACAATATATAAAAAATATTATTAATTTCAAAATATTAGAGTATTATTTTTTGCGTATAGACCACCAATAGAATAGTAAGTCGCGGTGCTCGTAAAATTATCAAAACTACCAAAAATAGAAAGATTGTAACTCCGAAACCGAACTGGGTTGATTAATAGTGAGCTATTTATTGTTTTAAAAGTGATTAATTCCCGTCCCGTGCCTGTAGGCATCCCTCTCAACACTGTTTTTACTCGTCCGTCGGAAGAGGCGAACAACTTCATGCATTGTAGCCCTATTATACAGTCGCACACGCCAAACAAAAAAATGTGTGGCTTGAAAACATAACTGAATTTTTAAATTTTAGATTAGATATTTTCAAAATTGTTCACGCTCTGTTCACTTTTACCGCCACTCGACGTACAAAAATTTCCGATAACTCCCAAACTAGAAAGCTTAATGGTCTCGGTACTAATTTATTGGAGTCCTACAACCAAAAATATTATGTTTGACTTTTTTTTAATGGTTACAATGTGTTTTTCTTAGTAAAATGAACTATCATTAACATGTCTTGTGGTAGAACTACCCCCTTACCTCCTTCCAACTTCCACCCTCCTTTACCCTCATTACACTACTTTATACTACATAAGACTTCTTTGTACAAACCAGGGCACATTTCCAATAGTAAACAATTAATTGTGTCTGAATAGATGATTATACATAGCCCCCTAAAATGAAATAAACATTTTTTATTTAATTTTGAAGGTGGTCTTGCGGTCTAGGGGTAAGGAGTCGCACTTCTATGCTGGGGATCCGGGGTTAAATCCTCGATCCCGACCCAAATTTATCTGAATGCCAAACCCTTTCTTCCCCTCTGACAAGCCGTGTATTAAACAAAACTTGTGAATGTATCGAATGCCAGTACTCCACAGTGGTTGGGATCGCACGTTAAAATGTAGATCCTCCATTTCATCTCACAATCACCCTACCATTACACATCGCCTATAACCCGAACGGTTAGTAAGACGTAGTGCTAATAGTAATAATAATAATAATCAATCAATAAATCATTGCTTATTTAGTATTTAAAAGGAAAGTTACATAATTAACTTTCAATACAATCTCGAAGTAACACCATACTCTATACTAAATCTCTTCCATAGGGTGATTTTGGAGGGAACTAATTAAAGTTTCGCCATCCGGCTGTTGCCCGACTCTGAGTCTCTACTTTGACAAAAGCGCCAAGCTAGCTCATCAAGAGAAAGGGCTGATGTTCTGTTTGAGTACCGAAACACTGTCGTGACTCTTAACCTCGTGAATGAAAGTGTATACCTTGTGATTTGAAACAAGTGAAATGAAGCCTTAAGTGAATTACAGGAGTATTAGTATACATTACACTATGAGATGAAAATTGAAGATCGTGAGTGTTTAAGGGGGTCTTGGGTATAGGAAGAATTTAATTTTTTCCTGGGATGGGGGAAGGTGTGTTTAAAGTATGATGGTGATTGTTGGTGAATTATGAAGGTCATTGTTAGGTCAAGTCCGGGAATGGTATTGTGGTTGATAAGATTTCTTTTCTTGAGATTTGGTCTGGAGGTGATACATTTCCATTACCCATCTGGAGCTGACCCCGGTGTCAGTATTATCTGACTCGTAAAGAACCTAGTCGGTATCCCAGTAGCGTCCAGCCGTGGAAAAGGTAGTAATGGCATGAAATGTGCGATTTGTGCTTGAAGGTCGGGTTAAGGGTTGAATCAAGAATGGAATAGGTGAGGTAGTGAGGTTGTCGGCGATTCTACTGTCGTTCTGGCGTAGTTGATTGTCAAGTATTGGTACATTTTTATTCTACTAGGAATGTTACATCTAGGTTTTATTTTGTTTTATACATTTTTCTTCTTCTAGGATTATAAACTAGGGATTATATTATTTTTGAATTTTATTTTGGGTTTAATTTTTTTTAATAATTTAGGTTAAGGTAACATTTAGAAGTATATAATAAATAGGTGCTCAACTACGCAAGCCTGAGTCGTTCATGGTGTCGTGGTTCAGTAAGGTCGTACTGTCTGAGTCCTCTATCAATTTCGTTCTCGATTGTTTCAGTATGGTCGTAGAAATTCTTGTTTCTGTCCTGGTAGATTTCCTGTAGTTGGTGGCGGTTTGTCATCGTGTGCAGGTCGGCTATTCTAGTGCGTCTGACTACTCCAGTGAGTGTTCATAATATTTAGTTTTGTGATACCTGAAACTTACAAATGTTTGTTTTGGAGGCTTAGTTCCATACTACACAATTATAAGGGATGATGGGTATATTTATTTATTTATTAGGGCAATATCTATTAAATAATCTTTAAAAATATCTTCTTGTTCTTTATGCTGTGTAAGTATCCCGTTCGCGTTCCATATAAAATCATAAAGCATTCCTTCGTCACCATCACGTTTGTGTTAGTCATAGCCGGTCGAGAAGTATTCAGTCACTCCCTCTAGCAGTATAATAAGTTTTTCGGTTTTGTCGGTCACCTCTCTAAGTCTAGTGAAGTATAGTCTGAAGTGTGTTATTACTCTGGCAATGTTTAGGTCACTGAGCAGGTTGATGAGATCTTTTAAGTCTGAGAGTGGGGAAGTGGTGTTTTATTACTGTGGCTGTCTTTTGCGCCTCCCCTTAACATCGGTAGAGGTGCGGTAGATGGAGGCGGCCTCTGCGGTTTGTTTAGCTGATGGGCCCGGGAGTAGTTGGTTGGTCTAAGGGACAGTTTGACGGGTGAGTGGGATAGAACAGTAGTTATTCCCGGGGAGGTGTGGGCGCTGTACGTGTGGGTCAAGTCTGCCATGTGTTGAGTTGATTGTCTTTGGGCTACAGCAGTTGCAAATATACAGGGCATTTGCTATAGTTGGCCGTGTGTGGGCCCTTGCATTTAATCCATCTTGCCAGTGTCGTATTGTCTTTCTTGGGGCAGTTTGGTGTGAGGTGTGCTCTGAGACACTTCACGCATCTGTGCATTTTCGAAAAGTTGTTATTTGTGTGCCCATGACGCTGACACTTGTGGCATTGCATAAACGTGTTTCAGGGAGGGATGAAGTGCTCTACCCTAATTATCGTCTGATTTAAGTACCTAACTCCAAGGATGGTGGTGTGAGCTATGGTCTTAGCAAGTGAGACCAAAATGGTCGGTAGTGTCACAGTTTGAGTGATTTTGGTCACTTCTGCCTTTCGGCTTTTATGCCCTCTAGGACCATGTTTGGTGGCAGTCCCTTTATTACTACTTTCTCCGGCTCGTCGCGTGGTAGTGAGTAGCTGTATAACTCCTGGTTCATTTCCTTTAGTAGGATTTGAACCAGTCTGAAGTCGTGAGTCAAGGTGGTTTGGATATTCAGTCCATCTTCAGTGTAACTTACTCCTGTGGAGGTTTCAGTGTCTTTGGAAATCTCGGATATCTTTTTATAGTTGTGTATCCCTACGGTCACTATTGTTGGAAGTCTCTCTTTCTTGTTGGTGTCTGTCTTTGTCTCGTAGTCTTCTCCATGAACAGCAGACGCGTCCGACATCCTCGGAATCTCGTAGACTAGTGATCCAAATCCATAGCAGTTTTTTTTTTTTTTTTTTTTTTTTATTGTCGACTCTCTCTTATGCTAGCACTATTGATAAGTGCCACCAGTTTGAGAGAGGCTTGATTTGCTTTTGAGTGCCGAAATAATTGCTTATCTCTTTTCTCATCTTTGTATTGTGTTACCTCTGTTACATGTCTGTTTGTTTGCGTGTCTGTTCAAATTTACATTTGTAAATCTCCATTGTGTTTGTGTTAGTCCTCGTCCTTACCTGCTGCTTTCTTGCGGTCATTGAGAGGCCGCAAGGGCTTGCAGGTATTGACGAGTCTTTCTTCGTGTTTTGTTGGGTCCTTATGAGGTGGATGGTGAATTAATGGAGTATGAACCTGTAAGTAGGAAACTTGTATTATCTTGTGGAATGAAATGTTTGGATGATAATGAATGTCGAACCTGTAAAAGAAAATGACATTAGTGCGGGTGTGAGGGATAAAGGGTTGAATTTGGGATAGGTTTCCTTATTTTGTTCTTGGTCTTTTATACATGGTTTTCTCTTGGAGGTTGTATGACCCAAGTACTCTGATGATGGGATTTTCACTTTCCTGACCTTTTTTGTAAAATCTTTCATTGATGACTTGGATTTCTTCACTTATGGTGTTGATCTTGCACATAGTGTGCACCATATCGGTTGACGACCTCCTCCCAATGCCGAGGATGGTTTTCAAAATTTTATTTTGTGTAGTTTGAAGTAATTTGATGTGCCCTTTCGCTGCAGACCCCCAAACCTGGCAACCATAGAGGATGGCTGAGCGGATCAGGGATTTGTACAACTGTACTTTTATTTTCCTTGATAGTTGATTCGATTTGAGTAATGGATATATTGAAACTAGTTTTCCAATGGCTGCATTCTTAGCTTTTATGATGTGAACACTGAAGGTGAGCTGCCTGTCCAAAGTTACCCCGAGGTACTTTACAGTTTTTTCGTTTGGTATGATTGAGCCAAATAGTTGGGTTTCGGTGTCAGTACTGGGTCGTCTCCTAGTGAAAATGATTTTCGCGCTTTTATGGGTGTTCACTTTAATCCTCCATTTGGTGAACCATTTCTCTAGGTTGAGGAGGTACCTTTGAATTTTGTTTTCTGCTCTCGTGATATTCCTGTCGGATGCATATATAACCATGTCGTCTGCGTACATTAACAGTTCGCATCCCGGATCTACCGGTGCGTCGCTGGTGTAAAGGTTGTATAATAAGGGTGAGAGGACTGCTCCTGAGGGACCCCTGAGAATATGTCTTTGTTTTGTGATGTACAACCTTCCATCTTCACTTGGAACCGTCTCTTATTCAGATAGCTTTTTATTAGATGTACTAGTGCGGCTGGGATTTCTGCATCGATCAGTTTTCTTAAAATTCCGGCATGCCATGCCTTATCAAAGGCTTTTTCCATGTCTAGGAATATGGCCACTGTATGTTTCCGGTCGTTAAATCCCTCTGTTATGTACTCTGCCAGTCTTACTAGAGCGTGTGTAGTACTACGTTTATTCTGGAACCCGAATTGTATTTTAGGAATCACTTGTTTTTCATTTAATATTGCAAGCAGTCTGGATAAAATAAGTCTCTCAAAAAGTTTATTCATGGTATTTAGTAAGGTAATTGGCCTCCGGTTTTGCGGAAAAATTGGGTCTTTTCCAGGTTTTGATAAGGTTATTACGTTGCCGGTTTTCCACTCCTGTGGGTAGTGGTGTTTGCGTATTATTTGGTTGTATAATTCTGTTAGGTGAACTATTGCTTTGAATGGAAGTTTCGCTATGGTTTCATTACTGATGCCGTCAGGACCTGGTGATTTGTTCTTGGGTAGTGTGGTTATTACTTCTTGTGTCTCTCTCGGAGTAATATATTGGATACCGTCTGTCACTGGTCTTGAAAAGTAGTCTCTTAAATATTGTTTGTTTGATCTGGTGAATTCTTCATCTTCCGGTTCCAGGTTCGGAGTGAATTGAGTTTCTAGGGTTTCTGCTATGGCATCAGTCTTGTCTTGTGCCTCGTAACACAGGCCGTTTTCTCCATGAATTACCCCTGTACGTTGTTGTTTCCTTTTCCCTGTTAAGTTTTTGGTTAGTCTCCAAAGGACTCCAAAGGACTCCGGCCTCAGTTACAGCTTTGTTCCAGTTTTCTCTTTTCCAATTCTCAATTTTGTGCCTAACCTCCCTTGTTATTATGTTAAGCCTATGTTTGTCTGTAGGGTCTCTGTGCCTTTGCCATTGTTTCCTTAATTGATTTTTTTCTTTGATTGCTCGTTCTATCTCCGGATTTATTGCGTTAGATGTTGGATTTGGAGGGTTCTTTCTTTTAGTTGTTCTTGTGGCTAGTTTTATTCCTTCTTTGATCGTGTTTGTAAAAAGTTCTACTGCTGTGTCAATATCTTGTATGGTCATTATGTTTGGCTTTCCCGGTATTGATTGCTCTATGTGGTTACCGAACTCCTCCCAGTCGGTTTCCCTCTTTATTTTCCTCCTGATGTTGCGGTTTGTCTTATAGTCCATTATCAAGGTGCAGTACACAGGCACATGGTCAGAGTCCAAATGGTTTAATGTTTGTAGCTCGTCTATGGGTAGGTCAGTGTCTGTAAGAATTAAGTCTATTACATCCGGTTTGTTTGAGTTATAAGGATATATTGTTGGGGTTGTTGGCGCAGTCACTATGTATCCCTTTCTATTAGCATGAGTTTCCAGGGTCCTTCCCGCAATGTTGTTTAAGCTTGAATACCAGTCCTGGTTCTTCGCATTTAGGTCGCCAGCCAAGAAAAAGGGGTGAAATAGTTCTGTGATCAGATCAAGGTCTTCGGGTAGGAGTTCTCTATTTGGAGGTCTATACATTGCCCCAATTAGTAACTCGTCATTTCCAATTTTCGCAATAATGGTCGTAGCTTCCAGGTTCCGGAGTCCCTGAAGTTTGACTTCTCTGTACGGAAAGTGTTTCCGTATTGCTATGGCTGTGCCCCCACTCGCTTTGCCTACTAGTCTGTCTGAGCGGATCACGTAGTAGTTTGTCATTGTAAATCTTGTTGTTGGTTTTAAATGAGTTTCACTGAAGAGTGCTACGTCTATTTCCATGTTTTCTAAGAGTTGTTCCAGTTCTGTTAATTGCTGTTTTATTCCATTTGCGTTCCAATGTAATATTTTTAATTCGTTGTGGTCGACCATATTTAATGTTCTAGTCATTGAGTAGGTAGGTTGACATTATCTCCAAGAGGATACATTTTTTTTCCATTTTGTCCTTTGCATTTCTTATTTTCGGGAGTGAGGTTGTGATTATTCCAATGAAGTGTAAGAATTCGGAGTCTCTTAAAAAGTTTACGATCTCCTGAAATTCTGTTTGGTTTGGTTTTTCCGGTGTCCTGTTACTGTATTTCGTCTGTTGTGATTCTGATCTATTTCTTTCTGTTGTGTTTCCTTTTTGTTGACCTGTGACTATTTCGCTGAAAGTTCTATTTAGTGACTGTTTGCTGGTACTCTGTTCTCTTGTCTCCACTGTTGTTGCCGATGTCTTTTCTGATATTCTCGGTGGGTCAGTTTTGTTTATTTTGTTACTGGGAGCTGCGGCGCAGCCCCTGTAGTTCGCCGGGTGGTCCCCTCCGCAATTTGCGCATTTGGCCGGGGTGGATCGGTCATTCTTCTTACATTCTTCGGTGAGGTGGCCTCTGGCACATTTAACGCATCTTGGAAGTAGGTTGCAATTAATCCTTATGTGGCCCCAACCCTGGCATTTGTGACACTGTGTTGGCTGTTTTCTTGGTTTGTAAGCCTCTATCGTCACTCGAGTGTAGTACAGTACAGTAAGGCTGTAAACTTGCCTACTGTGCTCAGAGTTGGGGAGCGTGGCAAAGTATACGCCTAGATTACGCACTTTTCCATCGGTTTTCGCTTGTAGTTGTCTTATGTCCTGTATCGTGAAACTCAAAGCTTCGAGTTCTTCTTGGACCAACTCAGGCGTCATTGTGGAGGGCAAGCCTTTTATGCAAATTTTGAGTAGATCATTATTGCGAATTGAGAATGTATAGTAGTTTCGTTTCATTTCTTGTAAGTATTTTTTAGCACGGTTGTAGTCCTTTTCATTGTCGAAGTGGTATTTGAGCCCCTCTGAGGTATGAACCACTCGCATGAATCCCTCAGTTTTAGATTTAATTGTTCTCGTGTCCTCCATGTAGTTTTTAGTATCGGTAACTATTATTGGAGGAGGTCGTCTTTGTCTGGTTTTCTGTTGTGTTTCCTCTGGTTTTTGTTGTTTTCCTTGTTCTTCTTCGTCCATTGGGAGTGCATCATATTGGTTTGCAGTCTCAATGTTGAACAGTGTTCTTGTTGCCTTAATTGAAGGTTTCTTTGATGCATGTTTTTCCCCTTCTTTTTCCTCTTCTGGTGAGTTTCTAGGTCTCTTCTTTGTCACAATCTGGTAGTCCATGTCTGTAGCAGCTTCCTTAATGGGGAGTCTGTACTTCACTAAGGTTGTGAATTCTTCATCGGTGAGGTAGTCCTCCATTTCAATCTCCTTGGCCAGTGAGTCGTCTTCCATGTTTAGTGTAGTGTTCGGGTTTGTTGGCCCTATAAGGGGCCGCTTTTTTATTTGTGTTTCCTATCTAGTATCGGGAATAGGAATGGGCTGCGTGGGCACTGGGCACCAGGCCCGTCCTATGGGACTGATTTGTTGATGTTATCTCCGATGTTCCTCTGCTTTTCCGTATGTGTCGCCTGGTAGATCGTTGGTCGCTGTAGACTGCTGCTTCTCTCGATCAATATACCATATATCTCGATGATCCCTGTTGGCGCGATCCCTGCATGAGCTCTAAGGGGGCCAAATCGATCATATCTATATACATATCCATAGCAGTTTTTTTTAAACACTTGGTCTATATATGTTGACCTTCCCGGAACATAGCCAAGAGGGCTATCCACTCACACTACCCTGCCACGTGAACTATATAATGAGAGCGCACATAAAGGCGATAGTCTATTCTTCTTGCAGACAACGCCTATAAATATTTTAGGCCCGTAGGCCGCAGGCCCTCCTCCATTCCCCTAGCGCTTCAAGACTAATGCTTTTAGCTGCTAGTCCTGCTTGTATTCATCTTTAATAAGGGACTTCTAAGTTTTCTTCCTCTTATTCTCCTTCTTGTTTTCACCCTAATTAAAGATTCTAAATTTCTTCTTGTTCATCTGATTTTCACCATTCCAAGCCAATCTCTTCCTCACTTTAGTTCTCATTCAGTAGTCTATTTATTCTAGTACTATGCTTCTACATCTACTGTATCATACCATTTCCGAGTCTCCTCCTTCTCTATCTCTTCTTTTCTTAATCCTTGCACCCGTCTTCACAAATACAATGAAATTTTGTAAACGTTGTACCCAACTATTGCCCACATTTTGTCAAACGTCTTAGCTTCTGCGCCCACGTGATGCCAACTGTTTCCCCGCACTCGTTTATGCGCCATTATTTAACAAATGTTGAGCGTTGTCAACACTCGCTAGGTTGTAGTGCTATCAGCATGTTACACCAGTAAAAACAGTGCCAAACTTGCATGTTCTGAATAAAAATATATTATCTTACAGATAGCAATCTGTCAGGAAAATTCACTTCATAAGACATGTAAAATATTAAATTGTCTTATAATATTGATATAATATTCGCTAAATTTAGCAATATCAATATTTATCCGGTAGTCATCTGACCGGCTCTAGGTGGGCTATTAATTATGGTATTGTTCTAGTAATGATAAAGGTAGAATGTATAGGAAATGTACGAGCATTTGTTTAGGGGGAGAGTAGACAAACATTTAGGGAAAACGACCCTTAATACACTCAACCGAGATTCAAACCTTTGACATTTTCATCACCGGCAATGAAGACTCATGATTTTGACCATATGTTCACTGGAGCAGGTAACAATAATGTCAAAGCTGCTTGTATCAACAATATTGTATTCCCTTATGTGTACGTTTTAAGATATCAATATTAATATAATATAGCTTTTTTTAAAACACTTTTTATCTTTTTTTTTTTTAAACTTAACAATTTATAATATAATAAAATTAAAAATGAGACCTGGACAAGGGAAACCAGCCCAAGCCCAGGTGTCATTTGTTAATACATTCGATTATGATTGGGATACGGCTCATTTCCATAGTTATAATCGCTCATACCCCAAGCTCCGCTTTCATTATGGGTACATAATTATATATCATTGCTTTCTCCAATATATAATTTTTACTTTCTCATTAAAATAGAAAATTTTGTAATCGTTAAAAAATGTGACCTTGAGATTATGTCAAATATTGACATTTAATTTACCTCCGAACCACAAAAGGTTTATCTGAATAATTCTGTCTATCTCAGTGTGTTGTGTCTGTACCTGGTGCCACAACCAAAATGGTTTGACGGATTTTGATCAATCTTGAGATTTATATGTTATGTGGAGTTACCTTCAGCTGTTTATTATATTTAATTATTTCCTTTAAATCAATGGTTGTTTATTAAACACTATTCTTAAAAATTTGATATTTTTCGAAAAAGTCTCAAACAACTTGCTTTAAAATGAATGTCAGCAATCTAGTTGACATGACAAATAATAATGTATTTCTATTTTCAAGGAGAACAATTTCTTAAGTGTAGTTTATCAACGACTTATATTTCAAAATTAACACAAATCTATATCATAGGAGTATATTACATTAGAAATAGCAATGTGGTTTTTTTTCAGAAAGAAAAAAATGGTTTATATGAAAGTATTAATTTACATAGGCCCTATTATTTTTATTGCTTTAATACACGATATTTTGTGTATTAGTATAGTATAGTATAGTATAGTACCACACCAGCATCATGTAATACTGTCCTGCATGCTTATGTTACCACAATAAGTGCCTTCCTCTGCAAACTTATGCATTAATTATGGCATTGTTCTAGGAAATGTAGAGTAAATGTACGAGCATTCTTGTAGGGGAAGAGATGGCAACGATTTCGATAAAAACGAACTTCAATACACTCATATACATTCACAGCACACTACCAACGCAACTCTCCACTGTCGGCGCAATAAAGAATGATAGTTTGTTCCTCTTGCACATAGCTCTCATGAATATTTTAGGCCCATAGGCCGCAGGCCCTCCTCCAAACCCCTAGCACTTCAAGCCTAATGATTTTGGCTGCTAGTCCTGCTTGTCATCATCATTATAATCATCATGAGTGAGGAACTTCTAACCCCTACGCGTTCATCCTCTTAATCTTCTACATTTCTTCACCCTCATTCAAGATCTTAAATTTCTTCTATCTTATCAGATCTTCACCATTCTAAGTCAATATTATCCCCACTTTATCTCACATTCATTAGTTTAATTCTTCTAGTCCTCCACTTCTCCATCAGATGTATCATGACATTATGGATCTGATCCTTCTTTCGCTCGTCTATTCCTAATCCTTTCACATGTAATTAAAAATGCTTTTAAAATCTTAAATGTGTCCAACATACATTCTCTTCTCTACACCGTCTCTCTCGTCAAGCATACCTTCCATTTTCATTACGTTCGACATTTTATGACCCAGAGAAACTCGCAATATCCATAGGATGTCTCAACCTAAAATTGTATTGTTCCAACGATACCGAACACCACATTCAAGTTTTAAACCAATCCAATTATGATCTGAGGTGACAATATCATCAGTAATCTGCCATGCTGTAATGCTCTCAGTCAATTCTTTGGTAGTTATGGTGATATCCATATTTGACTTATGACCTAAAGTATTTTTGTAGGTTATCAAATGGACATCTTTATTAGCACCAATAGTTCATTTGAAAAGATGAAACCATTAACTTAATCGCCCCTTAGATCTGTGTTAACAGTATATCATATCACAGATTTGGCATTAATTTCTGCACATATGAGCGTTTTCATCTGGCCCAACTATGGATATGACATATTTTCAATTTATGTGAGGATTATTTGACTCAAACTTAAAATAGCTGCAAATAGCTACTATATTAAGCGGTTCTTGAACTTTACACAACGCACGATGCTGTACTATACCCTATTCACGCGAGTTTTTATTGTTAATGGGATCTAGCTGAATCTACGTCAGTGTATTCGTGGTCTAACACACAAAGCTCTAAATTACGCAGGAAATAATTTTAGTCCAAGAGATAATACGGGTTTTATTCACCCTTGATTGCCGAAAACGCGATTGTGATTTTTGGAGAATCTACCACTTGTGTATCAAAATATGAGTCTCTTAGTAAAAATCAGTAGTGGGGTTAAGGAATATGACGTCATCAATAAGGCCACCATGTCATGTTTTCATCGAGGCATTACATCGGCTCCAACTTCTTATTAATTAATAGCAGCTTTTTAATTGAAGATAATTTAATGACAACAAAAGTTTGCTGTGTCAAATTTCTATGTATCATGTAAGTTTTTGCTGCTTTTTCTAAGACAAACTTCAAAAATGGGTATTCCCACCCGTACATGCATGCCTGTAAATCAACCAAAATAACAATCACAATACACACACATCTTATTTTGAATAGACTGTATCTTCTTGTTGTGTTACTGACATGCAAAAGATTGTCCATACAGGGAACAAACACATTGCTCGGCGCCAGTGAATAAGTCATTTTCAAGATCCACTATATCTCCTAAACTGGCTAAAAAGTCTCATATTATGCATTATTAGACATTATCCCGAAAGGTTTAACCTTTCCTTGTCTTGTGAAAGCCATTATAAAATCTGATCCAATAAATCGGTGGAGGCCAGGTAAAGCAGTAGCCATACCATCACCAAGTTCTTATGCAACATTTGTAATGTATATAAACCGTGTTTATTTCTTGATGATGAAACTTTGGTTCAGGAATATGTCTGCAGATCATGAAATTGTTTAGTGCACTATATTTAAAGCATGTGTCTTCTGTACCAATATATAGTAAACTTTCACCCAAAGGACATATGTATTTATCCTTTTCCCATTCATTGTAAATGAAAGCAAAGAGGGAGACTTACTTAAATGAACTTTTCCTCAAGAACGCTTGAGGTTTCTTTTGGATTTCTATGTTCTGGTATCATCACGCTTATGTCACCCAAGAATGATGTTCCATAGTGATGGTAATGTTCAAGATACTTTATGCTTGGAGTCTTAACCATAACGCAACATGCTAAGATTATATATATATATATATATATATATATATATATTAAATCATAGCATGTTAAATACCATGTGAAAGAAAAAAAAAATCTTGTGAGATTTTAATACAAAATTCTTTATCTGTAAATAAAATCTAGGCCATTGAGCACCAATTCATTTTTGTGAATTTGTGATGAGAAATTTTGTCAATGTGTTTTTTTGATGACCCCATTTTTATTAAAAATAAATTGTAATGTAATTCAATAGTGAAATTAGGCATGCATACCATTAATAAATTAGTGAACAAGTGCATTTGTATCTATATTTTGAGATATTATTTTTTCGAGAAATTTGATTTAAAAGTGTATCATTTTAACCCTGAACTTTAAAAAAAAACCATTATGTGATAATTTGATATGTAATGTTAAAGCCAAAACGAAACGCTTCAAATGGTTTCTATTTCATAGCTTAATTATTTCCAAATGAAGAAGATTAATTAAACACGATAGTCGGCAAAGTTTAAATATTCCATTTACTTATAATAAAGAAAATTTTCGACCCAAAAGTTGATTAAGATAAAATTATTAAATTATCTATGATTGGATGAATAACAACTGAGAAAAATTTCATTTGAACATATAAAACTACCGGTATTTTCATTGTATCAATTGTCATGGAATAGCCTTTTAGTTTAAAAATACAAAACAATAAATATAAATATAAAACAATTACTATACTAAAGGTAAAGAAAGCAATAATTTAAATTTTAAAGTTCAATGATAACATTTTATATCAAGTCAAAGAATCCCAAAAGGAAAATACCTAAAGCAAAAGATTAAGAGTCTAAATAATTGACTGAAAGAGTTGCTGAAAATGAATTAAAAAAATAAATTAAAATAGATAAGTTTACGACCAAAAACAATTTACTTTATTCCTGGATGTTTGAAGTCTATTGGGACTTTAAAAGTCTAAACACCATACTTTATACCAAATCTCTTCGAAAGTGTGAATTTGGAGCAAACTAATAAAACTTTTTAAAATACTGGGTATTTATGTCTACATTACCAAATCATAGCCAAGTGGGCTATCCACTCACACTGAACTGCCACCTAAACACACACAGGAGATTGATAGTCTGTTATTCTTGTGTACAACGCCAATAAATGTTTTAGGCCCATAGGCCGCATGCCCTCCTCCATACCCCTAGCGCATCAAGCATACTGCTTTTAGCTGCTAGTCCTGCTTGTCTTCATCTTGAATAAGGGACTTCTAACCTTTACTCATAATTTAAAGGTCAAATTCTCTCATCCCCTAAAACAATGTCCCTTTCATCCATAACCATTATTAGGTCTTACTTCATTCTATCATTTAAACTATTCTCTTTTATCTGGTTATGATTTCTAATCACCATATTTTCTTCACCATACTTAAATAATTTAAATTTCATCCACTCTATCAGTTCTTCACCATTCAAAGGCAATCTCTTCCTCACTTTATCTATCATTCAGTAGTCAATTTCTTTTATTCTTCTGTTTCTCCATCTGCTGTATCACACCATTTCAAAGTCTTTTTCTTTATCTCTTCTTTTCCAAATCCTTGTAGATGTCTTCAAAAACGCTTTGAAAATATCAAGTGAGTTCACTATACTTTTCCTTCTCCACACCAGACCACGATCACGTATTTCCCTCACTAACACGATCCGTAGCACTTGGTTATTCTCACTTTCATACATGATGTGGCAAACTGTTCTGCAACAACATTGTCCACAGTTTTGTTCCTAACACAGATTAAGCCCAGATAATTTTCCAGAAAATTTCCATGGCCACTTCTAAAGTATGTAGCATAATGATTGCTAGTCATTTAATAATTTTATACACTAGTTTAAAAAAATGAGAAATACTCAAAAGATTATTTTCTTTTGAGGTTACTCAGGCTCTAATATTATCATTGTTTTAAAACTTCTCATTAGCACCTATCAATTAATCAGATCTTTTTTAAATTCCCTTCTGAATGCAAATGTCAACCGGGATGACACCTCGCAATACCACAACAGCATCATGTAATACTGTCATATATGCTTATGTCACGATAATAGGTGCCTTCCTCTGCACACTTATGCATATAAGTGGACTACTTATTATGGTATTGTTCTAGGAATGGTATAGGTAAAATTTAGGGTAAATGTAAAAGCATTTTTGAAGGTGAAGAGATGGCAACGATTTTGAAAAAACGAACCTCAATACACTCAGCGGGATTAAAAACATTGAATTTCTTACCACCAGCAAAGAAGACTTATGTTTTTGACCATATGCTCACTGGAGCGGGTAATATCAATAATAATGTCAATGCTGGTTTTACTAACAATATTGTATTTGCAAATGTATACTTTTGAGATAAAAATGTTTTTATAATAGTTTTGTTTACAAAACACTTTATTTTTAACATATACATCTTTAATTGAATAAATTGAATAATGAGACAATGACATGGGAAACAAACCCAACCCGAGGTGGTATTTCGAATATATTTGACAATAAAAGAGATCAGGATCATTTGAATAATTATGATCGTTCTCTTCCCAAACTTTTCCTTTCATATATAGGTATTTAATTATTGTATGGTGTTGACGTCTTCTATAATTAATCTTTACATTTTCATGGAAAGAAAAAATATTGTAAGAGTTTAAAAATTCGACATTGCCATTATGTTGAATATTTCATTTTATATACCTCTGAACCCAAAAATGTTTTCTGTATAATTCCGTCTGTACCTCGCTGTGTCTGTATTTATTTGGTGCCACAACCAAAATGGTTTGACGAATTTTGATCAAACTTGATATTTAGGCGTTAAAGGGTATTACCTTCAACCATCTTTTATATTTTAATTTTAGCCTTTAAAGTTAGGGTTGTTTATTAAATACTGTTTTAAGATTTGGAAATTATTTCTCAAACAAATTGCTTTGAAATTAATGTCTGCAGAGTATTTGACATGACAAATAAATCTGTATTCCTATTTTTAAGGAGAAAATTTGTTAAGGATAGTTTACTAACGACATATTTAAAAAAAGTGAATGTTCCTTCAAATTTGCTATGATTTTGTTTAAAATGTATATCACTGGAGTGTTTACATGATGAACAACACGTGTTCTTGTTTTTAAAAGCAAAATGGGTTCATGATAGTGCATATGACTGTTAATGCTATAATTCAAATTATCTTGAAAATGGCTTTATCTTTTATTTAATTGTATATCTAGGCAGTGTTGTACATAATAAATATTAAGCCCATAGAAAGGGGAGAAGGGAAGTGGTCCGAAAACTCCCTGTTATTTGATGTACCTCCATAGTATAATATTTATAAAATTAATGTGTAAGCCTTTCTATAGGCTAAATGTCAACTAAACTTTTGTAACTGACCCCCTCAGGAAATTTAGATTTCCACACTCTAACTTATGCAGTATGTATTCCAAATAGTTCCTTATTTATTTGGCACTTAAGAGGGATGTTTCAGAAGCTAACTATAATAGAAAATCATCAACTGTCACTTTTAAGTTTATATTAACAATGTTTTAAAAGTACCAGTATGTGATTAAATACTTTTTTTCAGAATTAGACTATTATATCACTAAAAATCCATGCATGGTAGAAAAAAACTAGTTACATATTTGAATTCAGCATATATATACTATCAGAGTCAGACTTTTCTTTTTGCCAAAAATATGTTTAACTTTGTAAACAAGTGTTATTGTGTAAGTAAGTGTAGAGAAGTACCGCATAAACCAATAGTAATTTATGCAACGGAAACTTGGGCTTTGGATAAAAGAGAAAGGAAAGTGAAGGCCATGGGAATGAAGTTTTTGAGGAGCATGCTAGCTGTCACCAGAAGAGATAGGATTAGGAATGAAGATGTAAGATCTAGATTTGATGTACATGAGATAGTAGAGGAAGCTAGGATGAGATGGTATGGACATGTAATTAGGATGGTAAGGGAGAGGATTCCAAGAAGATTATTAAATATGAAGAATGTAGGGAAGAGACAACAACGAGGACCAAGAACTAGATGGAAGGAACAGACAGCACCAAGTGTGCAAGTGAGAGGAGCAGAGTAGAAGAGAGTGCAGGAGGGAGATGAGGCAATTTACTAAACAGAACCGGCCAAAGGCTGGAAACAGTTCCTTATGATGATGATAATATTGTTTCTCACTCTTTTATTGTTTTCTGTGCTGTTATTTATATATTCTCAAACATTCTTCTTAAAATATCCCAACTCATTCCTAATTTATAAAGACTAGTTTTTTATTCACTATATATATATATATATATATATATAGACTCATCCCTTATTTATTCCTAATCATTTCCTTTTAAATATTCTGACTCATTTATTTTTAAATTCGACTAATTCCGTATTTATTCTGAACACTTCCTCTTTGATGTTAGTTCCTTATTTTTTCTGACTTATTACGTATTCATTTGGAATTTTAACTTATTTATTTTGATGAGCCTTTATTAGTTGTAATTTTATACTTTGTAATTTTGATTACAATCTTTTAATAATAAGACAATCTTATTTATTCGGAATTGTTTCTAAATCATTCTGACTCAATATTTATTTTGACTCAATCTTCGCTATTTATCGCGCCTTGTTATAATTTATGTATGCCAAATTGTTACCTACTATTTATTCCTACAAGTTCTTTATTTATTTTTATTCGCCCTGTAATGAATCGATGAGTTCATTATTAATTCCAACTAATTCAAACTATATTTTATTTTTCTGACTTAATAATCCAAACTATTCCGAATAATTTCTTAATAATCCCGACACTATAATTTAATTATTCCAACTAAATCCTCCATATTTATTCGGTTTTGTCTTTCTTAATTAATTCCAAACCTTCTCTTATCTATTCTTACTCATTACTATTTGTTTTAAGAGCCGTTTTTTAAGATATTCCAATATTTCCTCGTGTATACATGAGTTGATCCATATAATTCTAATACTTTATTCCAACACGTTCCTTATTTAATTTATTTAAATGCCTTGAGTGTCCATATTTACGATAATGCCACAGTATGTACGTAGCTAAGCGGAGAAGGTGTATACGACCTGTCCTTACTTGAATTTTCTTCTTGGCGTTGTTTCTTAATGATAGATGGATGAAGTCCTTTAAAAAATAGCCTGTTTGGAAGGTGTTTGAATAAATAAGGGAAGCGTCTGCATATATGAATTAAGGTCCACAAATTTGGTGGCGATCTAAACTCAATTAACCTCATCAGGCTCCTATCCATTGGTGAAGCCTGATAGCGCCTTCTCGCCTTTGCATAGGAGCGTGATGAGTGGGTTCTATTGTCAGAAAAAATGAATGAATCCTCAAAAACCCCAGAAGAACGACTTACCAATGTATCTCTACCATCCTCTTGAGATGGATTTCTAGAAGAGGAGGCTGGTTCCCTGGAATTTGATGATTCCCTGAAGAGGGCTGATTCCATGGAGGTGGCTGAATCACTGGAGGTGGCTGACTGACTGGAGGTGGCTGACTCCATGGAGGTGGCTGACTCCATGGAGGTGGCTGACTCACTGGAGGTGGCTGGCTTTCTGGAGGTGGCTGACTTTCTGAAGGTGGCTGACTTTATGGAGGTGGCCGACTTTCTGGAGTTGGCTGACTTTCTGGAGGTGGCCGACTTTCTGGAGTTGGCTGACTTTCTGGAGGTGGCTGACTCACTGGAGGTGGCTGACTTTCTGGAGGTGGCTGAATCACTGGAGGTGGCTGACTGACTGGAGGTGGCTGACTGACTGGAGGTGGCTGACTCCCTGAAGGTGACTGACTGACTGGAGGTGGCTGACTCACTGGAGGTGGCTGATTTTCTGGAGGTGTCTGACTTTCTGGAGGTGGCTGACTCCTTGAAGGTGGCTGACTCCCTATTGGATTGACTTACCAATTGTTCTATCTTGTAATACTCACACGCCTTCATTAAAAGATAACGAGTCTTATCATCGAATACAGATGTTTTCTGCATGTGGGCAATAGCTTCTTGAGTTAACATCATGGACTTGGAATGCTCCGTACTGAAGGAAGAACCTTGTTGACCGGACACGGAAGGTGTACTGGACTGACTGGACGATCTTACAATGTTACCATGAAGGGAAGTTGTTCTGATGACGACGCTACCAGTTCAAGAGAAGAAGGGTCTTGTTGGCTTAATCCGGAAGGTGGCTGACTTAACGATGTTCTCTCAGATAGGTCTTCTTGTCTTGATAGGGAAGGTGACTGACTTTCTGACATATACTTACCATTCCGTTTTAAGTGTCCTCTTGTTCTTTTGTACACTGGGGGCGGCCGTCATTTCCCCTGGAAAAAATTGTTCATGTCGAACAGGTTGTTTGGACGATGGCATCCCATCGTCCGGGCACCCAGCGGTGTTAGGGGTGCCCCCTTGTCGCTCAACATCAACTGCAACAAACCATCACAAGAACAATATTATATTGAGTAGGAAAAACTTTTTAAACGGTGATAAAGTATAAAGCTTACTTTTAAAACTAATGGTTTTATAAAAAAAGTCTAAGAGTTGGATAGAAAAACGTTTAATAGTTTGCTGATATTTAGAATAATATGAACAGAACTATTTGATTGGTGGTTTTTGGAGAACTTATTGTAGAAAAATTGATACCAAGTACTTCTATACTTAGCTCAATTTAAAAGATTTGAATAACCAATTCTTTCAAAATTGCCTAACTATAATGAATTCGTATTAAGGAGAGTAAACGATACTCAAATTTTTAATATTCTGATTACACACAAATGCTAAACGTGTTTTAAATAAACCACCAATAAATATTACGGTTATTGGATCTTGAGTGGGTCAACATACTCACATGATCATAAGAAATAATTAAACACCAACAAGATTTATTATTCACTTCTGAAAGTATGACATTTGAAAACAGTAAATTGAGGTTTACAAAAGGTATGAATTCCAAACATAAACCACGTTTGTTTTCCAAGAAAAAATTCTTTGCTGCAGAAATAATGGTCTAATATAATAAATGATCAAATAGTTCATATCTCAAAACAAACAAAAGTTTCCATCTAAATAGGAAAACAAAGTATTATCAACTGTCCCTCAGCTTTACTCCACATCTTATCTACCAGACAAAACAAATTAGCTAACAGTATTCGTAACCTATCAACCAGTATATTCATCAAACCGTATTAAATTCCCATCAACCTTTCTCTATATTAACCTGTATTAACATCCTATCAACTAGTCTCCACATCAACCAGTATCAACATCCTATCAACCAGTGTCCACGCTCTATCATCCATTCTCCTTATTCTATCAAGGCTGGTAACTTTTAGTTCTGTCCCAAAATAAAATGGAGTTATAAATGATTATTTTATACAAGATCTCCACGAAAACAATTAAAACCCCTCCTGATCCATCCCATTTACGGCTGCCATATTGGAAAAATGGTGAATACAGTGTCTTGTAAGGAATAAAAGATGAAATCAAAAATTGTTTGATGAAATCCTATTTATTTGTTAAATTTGGCACAGCGACATCTTTCTTTGCGATGACGATAAAGAAAAAGCATCAATTATTTTTTAATCAAGAATTGACTCTAACAAGTCTTTCTCTGAAGCTAGAACCATAAGGTTCGAAAGCCATGCAACTACCTCTCTCGACCCGTCGCTCCAATTTAACCTTGAACATGATGTTGACGTGAGGAACTCGTAAACATCCTTGTTCCGTGGAAGGTTAATATTAGAGTATGAAAAAACTATAGACCATTTTCTGTAGGAAGGGCAAAAAAAAACTATACTCTATAGTAGCTTAACTGAGTCGCACCTTTTGATTATTGATGTGTGCTGGGGGAGAGATTTGAACTGAGACCTCCTTCATACGAAACCCGTTGAACAAGTTTTACTCGCTCCCCAGCATTGTAAACATCGTGAACATATAGTCCTTCTAAGGGTGATATGAAGGGATCGAATCGATTTTCAATAATGGATAATTGGTGATGGATTATCGATGATCGAGAGGGTTTTAAAATATATATTTATTCTAAAAAAGTTCCTTCATATCAAAAACTATAGACCATTTTCTGTATGAAGGGATAGTACGTGTTCCCCCGAATCGATTTTCAATAATGTATAATTGGTGATGGATTATCGATGATCGAGAGGGTTTAAAATATATATTTATTCTAAAAAAGTTCCTTCATATCAAAACCGTTGACCACCTTATGACCTTGAACAAGTTTGTACTCGCTCCCCGGCATTGTAAACATCGTGAACATATAGTCCGTTTTTCTTTGTAAGGTATGAAAAAAAACACTATAGACCATTTTCTGTATGAAGGGATAGTACGTGTTCCCCCGAATCGATTTTCAATAATGGATAATTGGTGATGGATTGTCGATTATCGAGAGGGTTTAAAACACGGATATTATGATTAATTATCAGGAAGCCCTCCCACCTGCAACATCGAAAACTGTCTATATTTTCAAAAAGTTCCTTTCCCCCTATGATTGGTGATTGGTGATCGATGATCGATCGGCGCACGGGGGAGTGAATAAAACACTGATATTACAAATATATATATTTATTCGACGTAACTAAAAAAAAATCCCTTGATATCGATAAAGGCCCGTCCCTCAGCTCAAAACACTTTATCCCCTTCCCCTACAACCGTCTTATCCCTTCATACCAAAAACGGCCTATTGTATCTCGATGTTGTTGTTCTTGGGGATGGACAAGCAACATCCCTGGCGAGAACTAACTACATCCCTTCATATAAAAAAAACTGTCTATATTTAAAATAAGTTCCTTCCCCCCCCCCCCCCCTATGATTGGTAATTGGTGATCGATGATCGATCGGCGCACGGGGGAGTGAATAAAACACGGATATTATGATTAATTATCAGGAAGCCCTCCCACCTACAGCGCCTGCAACATCTTTGGTGGGGGGACCATAGACTCTAGATCAGTGGACATGGTTTGACATTCCATTCAAATAAATAATATTAACAGCTCGTATTACTAACCGATCGGGTTATACGCACTTATCTTGACGTGTTAGATGAAATGCATAACCTTGATATTAGTGGAAAAACAAAAACGAGAGAGTATAAATAGACCTCAAAATCAATACAGTCGATCATTATAGTAACTGATTGCAGCCGATTTCCATTAAAAAAATGAGTTGTTGACGATCTTGAAAACTGGAAAACCATTTAGCAAACCCCCCAGTTCACCCGATCGAGATTCGAACCTCGATCTCCCCATCCTCAGCAATCGAGCTCAACACGACACGCGCGTTAGCCAACTACGCCACCGATGCGGGTGATAGACTCTTATTAGGTCATCGACCGGTCGATCACGATCAACAAGTTGCCGACCCTTGTTTTAGATTATCAATGCCGACAAATTAATAATCTTGAAAGCAACAGTTATTAAATACCTACACCTACTGTCGTACCAAGATTGAGTTCTATAATACACACTCTAAAGATTAGAACCAATAGACACAGTAGAAGGGAAGGATCTACATACAATTTAATACAGACCTAAAGTATAGGTTATTTGATTGAGTATTTGTTCACCACACTAAAATACGATAACGAATGTATTTAATTTTCAACTTGCAAAGAATTGTTTAAATAATAGTCCACGTATGCACTGATGTGTTTATTTTAATTTAGTATGGGAAGGAGGAACGAGATTAATTATATTTGAAGAACTTTTAGCGGGGTTGGCAGTACTGATAGTGTACCACACTTTAAAAGCGGAGGTGAGTATTTAATCCTTGTTGGGGTTCACTGGTGTTTCTGCTGTACGTACAAGTTTAGAGGCGTTTTCTTAAAATTAACCTACATCTTCCTGTTCAATTCTGTAGTATAGTCACTGGTAACCAGTGTTATCACAATGAGATACTACTACTACTACTTCCTTTTATTTTCTTTAGCGCTTGGCAACAGATGCAAGCACTATAAATATACAAAACAATGCTAAGATAAATGCAATACCATTGAACAATAAAGGAATGAATCATATAGCTACTGTGAAATCTCTTTAAAATATATTTCTAAACAATCTAAAGTAAACTTTTTTTTTTCTAAATAATAAATGAATAAAAGTAATGAACTGTAGATATATTCCAAGCAAGTCATAAATTTAGTCTTTCTTGTATGATAAAAATCCAATTCAGAAAAACTAATTATAAATAATAATGACTGTTAAAGATGACTATTAGCTTTTTAAAGACATTTTATGAGTTGTAGATAGAATTTATTTGGCTTGAATGTTAGTAAAGCACTTATAAATAATTGCGCAACGATCTTTAAAAAACTTGTAGGATGTTATAAGGATTTGCAACAAAAGATATAATTATCAACCCATCATGGAAGAGTGGTCAGGTACCTTCCCTTAATAAATAAAAGGGTGTGTGTGTGTGTTAAGATCTCCAGCACCCTAGTGCTACGTTGTGACAGAATCTGTCAGCACAGAACAAATGTATCTCGAGTGCTCATCTAGACAAGTATTCCAAATATACCCGGGTAGAACGCGAAAAATATAGCTCCCTTCACATTCTTCAACCCCTTTCCTCGTTTACCATCTTAAAAATGGATAAAGTTCTTGAGCTGAATAATTAAAATCTGTAATTTTTAACCCTTTTCCAATTAAAGAGGGATAAAAGAGAAACTATGGATATACCTGTTTAGATCATTATAAAAATATAAAATGTTTACAAGTCCCTTGGTTAACGGGACCTACATATACTCGCTGAGTATTCTGTGCTCGTACGTACGCGCGCTCAAAACAGACACAAGTGCAGTTTGTGAGTCGGAGATAATTCACATCAAGTGTCCTGGAGCTAGTGGCCGTTTGACGTAAGGAGTTTGAGAGGAGATTCCTTTAACACCTTTAATTGACACTAAATACTACAGTCTGATTATCATAGGAAGCCTCTTATTTTAAAACAGGAAACTCATGTTGCCACAATTGTATTTAACTTTTTAATTAATTTAATTAGTAATTTAGTAGTAGTTATACAGTAATCAATAATTATAATAGCAAGATTTTTATAAGGGCCTGATTTAGAACTGTGGAGGCGCCCGAGTTATAAGTTGAAAGGCCCAACATTTAACAAATAATTTCCTTTTTTATTTACGAAACTTACTGTTAAAACCTCGATGTTAAACATATTATTCAAAGAAGTAGCTACTGTCATTATGCTAAATTATATTTGTTTAAAACAAAACCAAAGTTTATATTAACCATAGTTTTTAGTTGATCTTGTTGACGACAGAAGATAATGTCAAAACTTTGAAAATAAAAATATTTTTATTGTATTCATAAACAAGTTTGTGGATTTGTGAAGACTCTGAGGCTTTAGCCCCTGTCGCCCTCTCTTAAATCTGGACCTACTTTAATATTAACTTTATAATTAATAAATATAATAAGACATATTTCTAGAGTGCGAAATTTTAGTACTTGCTTTCAATCAAAGTTGTGAAGTAATTAGTGTTATTGCCCTACATCCTTACGGCGGGATGTGTACCCGGTTACTTCCCGCAGCCTGAAGGGCCGCTTATGATGGCCGAAAATGGATGTTTAAACTTGTCCATAATGTTTGAGATTGAGCTTATAAGCTATATGAGCTTGTATTTATAGGATAGGAGAGAGGTGTGGGGTATAGACGTTAAAACACAAACATAACAATTTTTACAATATTTATTTGGTCATGAATATTTACAATATATAAACATAATGGTTTTGTTTACAATATGAGGGAATAGTGGCCTCGGTACTAAATAAAAATTTATACAAATAAATAAATCAGGTAGGCGGAGGATTGCACTGGCAAATAAAAAAATATAAAAAAAGTAACCCGGGTGCATAAAAAAAATATAAAAAAAAATATGCTGTTTTCATGCAGAAAAAAAATATGAAAAAAAAAATCTTTGAAAAATGGTATGTCGGTGGAACTGTCTAGAGTGAAAGAAAGTAAAAGGTGATTATTCGGCCCGTCTAAATAATCACCTTTTAATCGTGGCGAGCGCGTTTGCAAGGACTTTGATACCCAAACGGCAACGTATTATAATCATCGATTATCCGGCGTTTGGTGTACACCGGCCGGTAAACCTTACTCTGCGAAACGGTACATACAGTCGCAAGACCTTTTCTTATAATTTTGTGCGGTATCTGTATGTACCGTTCCGCGGCCTGTTCGGTGACCATCGCTTTCAAAACTTCAAAATTAACATCGTTCCGGTTGCCGTAGTTTATGGTGATCCCGCGAACCTTGCACACCGTTTTTGTTTTGGTGGGATCACCACCAACACAAATCCGGTACGCGTAATTCTTGGGACCACCAGATACAAAGGCGTCGATGTAGCTTCCCGGCCCGTAATCCTGAAGTTCGTCAGTGAGGTCACCTAAAAAGTCTCCGGTCGGTGGACTCTGATCGCCGGGACGTTCCGTGAACAGAACGCTATCCGTGTCGTGATACAAAACGCGGTCCCCCAATTGTTCAAGGATGCCGTAAAGTGCAACCTAGCCATAGCAGTCGTGTAGCACGCCACCGCCACACTCGTGTTAGGGTTAGGGCGCAACGCGTCACGCGCATCCTTGTAATTGAGGAACATAACCTCGTCATTAACATCTATGACGCTGTCCACGGTGATGTACGGATCCGTCAGGTACTTGTGGACGTCCTGATAGTCGTTGACAACGGCTACGTGTGGTAAATCGGGTCTTTGCCCAAACTTTCCCCATAACGAATTTAAAAAGAGTTTAGCCAGTGTGCGGAGACCTGGGTTCTTACACACAGAATCGAAATCGAGTTTTACCCCTTCCCTTTCCTCATAATTTTGAATGTAAGCTAACTTATCCTCTCGTGAGGTGCACCACTCTGGCCATCCGCTGGCTTCTTGTTTAATTTTCAAAAAAGTATCGATGTAGCCGTGAAACAGGCCCCCGGAACGTGTCTGACGGTCGTAAACAGATACATCGTACTCCCACACTTCGTGCACTGCTTCAACGGTGTAGCCTTTCTCAACGGCTTTCCGGATCTCGTCAATCACCCAGACGCCTGTCAACCAACGATCTTTTTTGTCGTTGTGCCGACACGCGTCTTGGTTTTTCTCCTCCCCGCATTTCCTGCACAAGATGAACATCAACTTGTCGTGCATCCGTGTAGGCAATACGGGCAGGAATAAATCCCGCGGAGGCGTCACTGTAACTTTGGCTATACCTTCTACTCGATCTATAGCGGGACAATTTGGCTCCAAGTGAATTTTGGGGTGGCCGACTGGGTATTTTTTGTACTTGCAAAACGTACGGATACAACGAACACACGTCCAAGTACCTAATCTTCTCTCCACAAGAAAGGTCAGCTTCGTGGAAGAGTTTGATACAATTTGTACGCCCGCCAAGAATGCATCCCTTGGGCTGAGGGGCTCCTTGGTATACACCTCGTGCCGGAGTACAAATCGTTGCAAGTCCTTGTCTGTGCGTTTCATCGCGTTAAAAGTACACTCCCACTCTCTACGACCACGTAGCCGGCGTTCTTAAACTTTTCCACGCAGGCCATGGTCGCTTCATAGCGCGTCTCCATGGTCTCGTGGCGGCTGTTTTTGACGGGGGTGGTCCTGTCCGGATAACAGAGCGGACACCCGTGCCAATAACAGCCCCAGAACTGAAAGACGGTGGTGGTATCTCAGCTTTAACAACGCCGTCTACACGTCGTCCTAACACGTATTCCTCGCGGCCGTTACCCGCATGAAGGATAGAGACACCGCGTTGATGGGCCTCCAGCAGAGCCATTGTACTGCGACGTGCGACTGTTGGTCCGCGCACCGGTAGCCACCGTTAGGGACAATACCTACGGTATTCTCCTTAAGATGGCTTCGGCGGTAAACCAACATGGCCGCTCCAGCGATAGTACACGCCTCTCTGAAAGGATCCACCTTTGCTTTCTCCACGAGCATGTCTCTAAACTTTAGGCAGGCCTTCCGCAGGATCTCTACGTCTTTCACGCAATACAGTTCCAGCTCGCGGTTAAAATCAAAGACGTAATTTTCTTTGACCAACGCGTCATACCACTTCTCAAAGCGCTCCTTTCCCTCGACCGACATCTCGCCGACGCCGTTAGTCCTCCTTTGGCGGCAAGGGACCCCTATACCCCGCGTTTTCTTTTTTGTTGAAAAAATGGGGGAAATGTCCCTTGGCCAAAGACTCGTCCAAGCCGAACGTTTTGGGCATCTTGGACAACGACATGGGGAGAAAGTTCAGCGAGTCAATAAAGTGGAGCGGGCCGTAACGCATGGACATGATTTTCCCACCGTTCATGATGAGCTCTGGAGTCCATTTTTTCACCTCCATCATGTATTTTAAAATGAAATTTCCGTCATAGCCCTTGGCATTATGGGCTAGGAGGGTGATGTCTTTAAATTTTGAAGCTTTTAATTTGCTCTATAAAACAGAAAAATTGGGCCATTGTGGCATCACCCTTGATATATGCGAGTCCTATCGCCGCCGCAATCGGTGCAATGATTGTCATTTGCATCTATATGAAGACAGGCCTTGCAACACGACTGGACGACACAAAAGTTAGGTTCGTGCAGGTACGTGTTGACCGCACCTTGAAGAGGCGTTTCTTGTCTGCATTCAAAATCGTAAAATACAAACATGAAATTGCTCTTTTCCAGTGACGGTTTGGCTGGGGCCCGCTTCATATAACAGAAATGCCCAAAAGGGCGATGGGTCTCGCATACTCTACAAAAAGTCTATAACACCTGTGGGAATAGTTTGACTTTTCCAAACTGAAAAAATTGTCACATACCTCGCAAACCTTTTTGACGTCACAGACCGACATGCGACCTCTGCAAAAACCGGGACGTTTATGGTTATCAAAACACTGCTGGTTTGTTAGCCGGCGCCCGCAATCTTTACAGGTCACAGATCGGCCTCCACTGCAGACCGGTTTAGCGTAGCATCTTTTGCACGCGGATTCGCATTTGTGCTCATTCTTATGATCAAACGGCACACGGCACTCGCGGCAAAAGTACCCACACTTAAACGCGGCTGTCAGGGATGCAATAACATCAAAATGGTTTTGCTTGTCGTCGTGAAAATACAAATCAAGGTGCCCCTTAAAGGAATGTTCGGAGGGAGTAGACCCCTCATATAGGACTTGTCTCCCCCGACGTTCCCTGAACACGGTGATTTTGTATTCGGTGAGGTATGTTTGAAATTGTTTCAGTTCGGTGAGTCCACCACCTTTCAAAAGATTCACACGGGCATCACGGCATAAATCTTCTGCTTTGTATTTTTGAATATTACGGCCCTTTTTGATCTGCTTAAAGGTGTTCACGTCCATGCATCCCGGTTCTCTTTTAACGTCACATATAGCTTGGCGACAACCAATGCACGGGCAAGGCAGAGTGTGTCGCCATTTTGAATAGTAATTATTCCTTTGTTATTTTGGCTATACGTGGTAGCGGGAGCGAGTTTATCACATTTATGATTACCCCTCCACGCGGCTCTTTAAAGTGGTGTAACTTGATATACAGAGGGGATGAAGTGAGGAACGAAGCATTGCTTTGTAACACTCGTTCTACATTAGAGAGCACAGCCTGCGCGTCAAGCTGCTCTGCTCGTCTAAGGAAACGAACACAGGTCTTGCGAGGAGTCTGTGTTGACCAATAGTAGACCTACGTGATCCTCGGCGCTAATCCATGATCCTGGAGACGTCCAGTTTTTAAAAAAATCTTGCAATAAACTTATTTCAGTTTCCCAATTCTAATAAAACGCAGTGTAAACATGTTTTTTAGTATTAAGATCCTTTATCCCAGCAAATGTATGTCACTTCCATAATTTTGGTTTAGGTTTAAGTGGGAAAATTTGTATGTAAAAAATTAGTTTGGGGCATTAAATTCCCAGGAACCCAAAGGGTATTAAAAGGTGTTGAAGTTTTCTCTTCCCCAAAATGTGGGTAAATTCCTTTCATTTTTCCCCCATAGTTCGATAGCCCCATTTTTTTATATGTTATATGTAGGGTTAACCAAGTATAATTTTCGAGTAGATGGACAGAATAAAAGAAAGTTGTTCCCCACATTTTATAATTGTTACTTCGGGAAATAGTGTGTCATCCACAGTAGCCAGATCCCGTTTTGAGGAGTTTTGGGGTTTGAAAAATCTAAAAGGGGTGGATGTAACCCAACAGTTCTTTTAAACGTTTTTTTTTGGGGTTTTTTGTGGTGTGTGGGGTGTATTGATGCTTCCAGTATAAGTGTTAAAACATTATTTTGGTTTTTTTTTTTTTTCGTAAAAGTTTTAATTAACTCTAGTGTGTTTTTTTATATCATATTGAAGCTGAAGAATTCCCTGTTTAAATTTGTATTTACCCCAAAATCATTGAAAATACGCACTAGTATGAACACAGGGTTAATGGAGAGGGTTTTTTTTTTTTAGGTTTAGTAATTTAAATTTTTTATAGTTTAAAATTTTTGGGGAATTTGGATTTGTTAATGGGTTTAAACGTTTGGGAAATTGAACCCCCCTTCCCACGAATGATAACTCTCAAGGGGGGATGTAAAACTTTTTTTTTTAAAAATTTAAATTGTGTTGTTTGAATTGATACTCCCAATCGGTTCAAGGAAATCCTGAATTTTTAAATTTAAACACATCAGATTAGATTTTTTTTAATTAATTATCTGTGTGTTTTTGTTTTCTTCTGACAGCTAGAAGAATTTCCTAGAAAATTCATGTTTTCCCCAATCACTTGTATAATACAACACTGTCTGAACAAGGGCATTTTTTTTTTGTGGGTTTTTAAATGTAATTTAAATTTTTTATGTTTAACTTTGTTGGGAATTGGATTTGTTAATATGGTTTAAACCGTTTGGGAATTAACCCCCTTTCCCGCGAATGTAACTTAAAAGGGGTGGATGTAAAAAACATTTCTTTTTTAAACGTTAATTTTGTTGTTGGTGTGTTGTTTTGTTTTGAATAGTAGCAAAACATCGAGTTAAAGGGAAAAACCCCGAATTTAAAAATTTTAAAACATCAGTTTAGGCTTTGTTTTAATTAATTTTCTTTGTGTGTATTTACATGCCGATTTTTAAGGAAGGAATATTGACGCTAGAAGAATTCCCTAGATTAATGCCAATCACTTTATAAACAGACACTACTGCTGAACCGGGCTTTGTTTTTTTAAAAAGAAATTTAAATTTTTTTATAGATTAACTTTGTTGGGAATTTATTTTAATGTGGTTTAATTTTAAAAAAAATTTTTCTATGCCCGGGATCGAAAGCGGGACCCGGCTCAACAAATTTAAATATAATTGTTCCAAAATAGCGTTAACAAAGGTTAAACCCCCATTTTCGCGGCTTTTAAGTCAAGTTGTTTTAAAATAAAAACCCGTGTCCCCCGTCGTAATGAAGGGGAAAGGTGGTTTTGTCTTCTTTCTAGCAAAATATTGGGTTTAAACTGAACAGTGTAGCGAGGAAGTCAGCTTTTATTTAAAGTTAGTCTATATTAAAAGTTATCAGTAGTCAAGTTGGTCAAAAATCGGGGGGATGGTGCCTGACGTCGGTGACCCCCGCGGGCCGCCACCATCCCGGATCTCGGGGTAACCCCTCGGGGCTCGGGCCGTCTCGTCCATCTTTTGGGTGGGGCGGCGATGGTGCAATGTCCCAAAAAAATGAAATAAATAAATCAATTTAAAACTACAAGGGGAAAAAATACCCCAATCGCTCAAATTTAAAACCGGAAAATTTCCCCCCGTGCAAAACCTTCCCTGTGAAAAAACCCCCCAGATTGATGGGACCCGTTTTAAAGTTCCCGCGGGCCGGTGTTGTTCTTTTGGAAGTTGTAAAGGCAAATACCTCGTACACCAAAGACTTTTTTATGTAAAATAGTTACCCCAATATTCAAAACTTTTTAATTACAAATTAAAACCGTTTTCAAGATCTCAAAATATTTGATGTTTTAGGATGAAATACAAATTAATTTAAAGTTTGTAAAAATTTCGGGGGTTTTTTATAGCGTTTGCTTTGTTCACAAACCCGAAAAAACAGGGATGTTTACAAACCCCCCCGAAGTCCCCGTCAAGGCTATTGGGGGAACAACATATCCAAGGGAGGAGGGCATGGCCATTTTTTTAAAAGGGAATTTTTTAAAAAACGTTTTCGATGTTGGGTGGGGGGCTTTGAAATTAACATAAAATTTTCCCTGTTTTAAACCCTCTCGATAATCGACAATCCTCACCCTTATCCCTTATTTTAAAAACGATTCGGGGGAACAGTATTTTCCCCCTTTACAGAAAATGGTTATGGTTTTTTTTTTTACCTTTCTAAAGAAAAAGGATTTGTTCACGATGTTTCAATGCGGGGACGGTACAAATTGTTCAAGGTCATAAAGGGGTCAACGGTTTTATTGAAGGAATTTTTTAGAAAAAATTATTTTAAACCCTTCGATCATCGATAAACCATCACCAATTTAATTATTTAAAATCATTCGGGGGAAAGTACTATCCCCCTTATAAAAAAGGTTTAGTTTTTGATATGAGGAAAATTTTTTAAATAAATTAATTTTAAACCCCCTCGATCTCGTAATCCCTCACCCTTCCATTATTAAAATCGATTCACCTTATATCACCTTAGAAGGATTATGTTCCATGTTTCAATGTGGGGAGGAGTGAAATTGTTCAACGGGTTTTGTTTTGAAGGAGGCTCAGTTCAAATCTTCCCCCCCACACACAAAAAAAAAGGTGGACTCAGTTAAACTATATAGGTATAGTTTTTTTTTTTCCCTTTACAGAAAAAGGTCTATAGTTTTTTTTTTACTTTAAAATTAACCTTCCCGGAACAAGGATGTTTAGAGTTCCCCCCGTAACTCATGTTCAAGGTTAAATTGGGCGAGGGTCGAGGAGGTAGCATGATTCCCC
Organism: Timema cristinae; assembly: GCA_039000515.1. NCBI lineage: Eukaryota > Metazoa > Arthropoda > Insecta > Phasmatodea > Timematidae > Timema > Timema cristinae. The sequence goes on along the minus strand of JBCFYV010000944.1, from coordinate 395 downwards.
CTCGAGCCCGGCCGTTTTTTTATTATTTAACTCGTCAGACCCTTTTTAGCCAAAAAAAGGCATGGCCAAAAATGCGGGTTGTATTGACAATTTCAATCTATCGAAGCCCGAAAAACTAAAAACACCCCAAAAGGTTTTAAAAAAAACCCTTTTTCCACGAAATTTAATTGTTAAATTTAATTTTTTTTTTCACTTTAGACACTCATCAAAGCCATGCTTGTTTTCCTTTCAGCAGATCCTTTATTGAGCTGTGTCTTTGATTTTTCCTTTTAGTGGAACAAATTCCCAAATTTTATGCTTGAATTTTTTTGGCAAAAACATGTTGACGACAGTCGTCTTTAAAAACAAAATTTCTTAAATTTTTTAGAGTCTGCCCTTTAAGTTTTTTTAAATCT
>JBCFYV010000943.1:408679-432576 GCA_039000515.1 Timema cristinae | reverse complement strand
GAACGCAACCAGTCTTTTCTCAAGGTAGGGTACCCGGTTGTCATCCCTAAGGCCCTTCTACCAAGATATTACAACCAGCGCACTTTCATTCGGAGCTCAAGGCAGTGGTATCCAATAATAAACAGAGAAGAGCCTGGTTAGTTGCCAAGGTCGTCAACGGAAAGGCCAAAGGCCTCTGTGCAGGATGAACGGTGGGGGAAAGGAAGAAAAAGGTAAGGGTAGATAAAGCGAAGGGGGAAGAGTGAAAATTAGGGGAAAGTGAAGGAAGAAGAAAATGATGTGAAAGGAAAGATATAGGATAGGTTTGTCCCACACGAGGTACGTCCTGCACAGAAACCTCCCCTTTTAGTCGCTTCTTACGACAAGCAGGGGTTACTGCGGGACTATTCTAAACCCCGTCCCGCAGGGGGGTAAGTAGTACTAATAATGGCGTGTAGAGCACACATAACTCTACATAACTCTATCACTATTCATATGAAACAAACACTCTAAGAGTTGTGATCCTTATAGTTGTAATAATGACCAAGTATTAGCAATTGAGACTTCCAGGAAAGTACCGTTTAAGTTAACCTTACTCAACTTCATTGTAAAATATCAATATAATAAATAGGTAACCCTGTGTAATATTCCTACAGAATATACTTGTTTTTAACATGGAATACCTTGAATAGATGGCAGAATATCTTGGGTGATTATTTCCTTTATTATCTTTTATTCTTTTATACTCGTATGTGAGGCTCCCAAATTGTCGTGGATAATATTATATTACAGTATTGCGTGTAATATTGGCGTTTATATTCTTTATAAATCTTAGCTTCATTAATCACATTATTTCGTTTATTTAAATCAAGCAATGATTAGTATTTGTTGCTAGGAAACATGATGTATTTCAAAATATTATAATAATGGTTTCCTAGATACATATTATTGTTGTTTTTTTATTTTATATAGTTAAAATATTTATTTTTCATACGAATATTAAATAATTTAAAAGAAATTATGTTTGTGAGTACAATAATATTTTTATATTATATGAATCACTATTTATAACTTCATGTTGTATGTCCCTTCGCCAGCCAGTAAAACAGACTCCAAAACTCTTATATTAGAAGCTCTTTTCTTATTTTAAAATATCTAAAAATTGTAAATATAAAATTAACCAGTTTAACACAATGTCAAAATAATTTATTTTTCTTACCCGAAACGTTCTATTTTTTTAAGCTCTGAAAATTTAAATACAGAAAGAAGACGATATGATATAGATCGGGGGAGGGGTTATTCAAGGTCCTTCAAGGTTTATTTGTATTTATTGTTTAATATAATTCATTTATAACAAAATTTATTATTGGGGAACAACAGCTATGCAGTGATCTAGAACTACTTAAGTTCTAATCAACTTAAAATTAGTTTGTGTATTTGCTAATAGATTTGACCAATACCATTGGTTGGTGTTGAACACGTTTTACTCATTGGTCACGGGGGAGAAGTGGTCATTATTTTCTGTCTTCAGAGTCACGAATATTTCAGAAAATACAATATCTGTATGATTTTAAAATTATTTTCATAAACAAAAGAGATAAAACTGTAATCTTACTCTTTTTTGCATCGAGATTAATATGAATAATTTCGTTTTATATGCTTTCGAAACAAAAAAGAGGATTTCTCGATTCTGTCTGTCTTGTCTGTATCTTGGCCTAGAGCTGAGACCATTTTACCGAGTGTTGACACCTGGTATGTGGGGTAGTTAACAGGTTATAAATAGGAGTGGTTGGAATCATATTCAACCCTAAAGTTAATGTTGGTTTAAAAGAAATATTTTGGAAATTAGATATAAAGATTTTGATTAAAATTTACATTCAGATACTTTTTAATATTACAAACAAAATGCTGCGACAAATTTTACAGATAAACTGACTTGGAGGGATGTTAACATAAACGAATATCAACAATGTGGATAATATCTACGCAACTATTAGAGTTAAGAAATAATTTATTATTGAATAATTGTAAGACTATTAAAATGAATCATTTTTAAATATAACATACGAGGTGTGGCTATTAAATAACCAGACTGATGCTGCTTCCAGCAAACTGCGAGCGTGCCACGACATGTTTGAACATGACTGTGTCTGATGGTCCTTCCCCCACCCTGAGCTCGCTAGACAAGCCAGCAGGTCTCTCAGTTTGACTGTAGCAGTTGATTGAATTAGTCTACGCACTAGTGGCGCGTCGGAAAAATGCCAAGTGGTCAGACTGAGCAACGGGTTAACCACAAGTTTCTTGTTAAACTAGGGAAAACTGCCACAGGAGCTTATGCCATGTTGAAAGAAGTCTATGGGAATGAATGTTTATCCGAGTTTTTGAGTGGTTTAAACGGTTTAAAGAAGGGCGTGAAACGATTGAAGACGATCGGCGCCCAGGACGGCCCTCAACGTCAAAAATGGATGAAAACATTGACAAAATGTGTAAATTAATCCATGATAATCGTCGCCTGATCATACGAGGGCTTGCTGAAATGACAGAAATCGACAAAAAAAAGTGTTAGACAGATTTTGCATGAATCATTTAACATGCGTAAGGTTTGCGCATAAATGGTGCCGAAACTCCTAACTACCGAGTAAAAGGAATCAAGACAGAACATTTGTACTAACATCCTAAACAACATCACCACTCATCCAGATTTGTTAGACAAGGTGATTACTTGTGATGAATCGTGGTTTTTTACTTACGATCCCGAAACAAAGAGGCAATCCATGCATTGGAAGAGCCCAAGCTCGCCAAGGCAAAAAAAGCCATGATGAGCAAATCCAAATTCATTGCTATGACGATTGTCTTTTTCAACATTCGTGGAATTGTCTACGTTCACTGAGTACCCGAGGTTCAGAAGGTCAATCAACATTTCTACATCGAGGTTCTGATGGCCCTGCGTGAGCGCGTGAGAAGACGAAGACCCGATTTGTGGAAGACCAAGTCCTGGATCCTTCACCAAGACAATGCACCAGCCCATGCTGCCTTGTCTGTGAAAGCGTTCCTCGCAAAATACGGCATCACCGTGTTGGAACATCCACCGTACTCGCCCGACCTTGCCCCCCGTGACTTTTTTCTATTTCCCGAGGTCAATTCGGCGCTGAAGGGGACAATATTTGAAAGTGTGGAAGCGGTTAAAGCAAAAGCGACGGAGGTTCTCAACCAGCTGACAGAAGAGGACTTCCAGCACTGCTTTCAACCATGGAAACGTTGTATGGAGCGGTGTAGGGATCGCCAAGGGATAAAACTTCTGCTGTAATTGGTGACGAATAAAAAGTGTTATGACTTCAGTCCGGTTATTTAATAGCCATACCTCGTATATTGTAAACCAATAAATTCCAAATGGATAGTAAAATATATAGTTTTAAACATAGGTCTGAGGAAAGAAGTGATTGGTTCTTTGTTACAATATGATGGTTTTAACTATTATGTTTCTGAAACAATGTATTTTATTTCGTTTCTATGATCCAACGAGCTTTTAGTAAATGTTTACTTTTTTAGGAAAATTTCGAGAAAGTCTGTCCTGGGCAACGTGCATTTATTTTACCACCAAATTGCGAAAACATATATTTTTAACCAAAACTTCATTATTTGCTCCTATAACTTATAAATTCTGACATTTTCAAAAATATTAATATGGTTATTTTTTCTGTAAAATGGAAAGTTATTACTCGTTTTAAACTTAAAATATTGCATTGTGGATTATATGATTTTATACAATCACTGAACCCTTTAATGAATTCAGCTTATTTAATAACATATGTAAATACTTTACTACCTCATATATTTGCACAGCATTCATTTCAATCAAAATTATTGAAAAACAAGATGGTGGCCTATTTATTAATATGGAGCATATCATATACCATGTTTCCAATTTTTTCTTCCATTAACTTATTTCTGTTTATATGCATTGATTATAACACTCTGTCCATGTAAATCAAATATATGTGGAAGGAATGTGAAAATGAAAAAACATTTAAAAAATTTAACTCCCAGTCCACCCAACCGAGATTCAGACATTAATCTCTCCGTCCTCGGAAGTCTAGCTCAACACGAAACTAGCGCATCAGTAAACAATGCTTGAGACCTGAGCATGTCATTAAAGTTCCCTAGCACTGAGACAATCCTTCCTGTGAGGACTGAGCGCATCAGTTGAGTTCCCTAACACTGAGACAATCCTTCCTGTGAGGACTGAGCGCATCAGTTGAGTTCCCTAGCACTGAGACAATCCTTCCTGTGAGGACTGAGCGCATCAGTTGAGTTCCCTAACACTGAGACAATCCTTCCTGTGAGGACTGAGCGCATCAGTTGAGTTCCCTAACACTGAGACAATCCTTCCTGTGAGGACTGAGCGCATCAGTTGAGTTCCCTAACACTGAGACAATCCTTCCTGTGAGGACTGAGCGCATCAGTTGAGTTCCCTAGGACTGAGACAATCCTTCCTGTGAGGACTGAGCGCATCAGTTGAGTTCCCTAGCACTGAGACAATCCTTCCTGTGAGGACTGAGCGCATCAGTTGAGTTCCCTAGGACTGAGACAATCCTTCCTGTGAGGACTGAGCGCATCAGTTGAGTTCCCTAGCACTGAGACAATCCTTCCTGTGAGGACTGAGCGCATCAGTTGAGTTCCCTAGCACTGAGACAATCCTTCCTGTGAGGACTGAGCGCATCAGTTGAGTTCCCTAACACTGAGACAATCCTTCCTGTGAGGACTGAGCGCATCAGTTGAGTTCCCTAGGACTGAGACAATCCTTCCTGTGAGGACTGAGCGCATCAGTTGAGTTCCCTAGCACTGAGACAATCCTTCCTGTGAGCAAAATCCAATAATAGAAATATCTAGAAAATCAGTGGCGTATTCTGGGAAAATCAAGAGCTAAGCTGTATTTTAAATTATGTAAGGAGGATTCGGAGTCAAAGACTCATAAACAACGTCGGCCAAGAAGGTCAACATATGATTCGTCTGTAAATATTTAAACATGAATAACTTTAGTTTAGAATAATGGTTCTCAAACATTTATAATTTTTTCGTACTCTTATACTATCTTGGGTAATTTATCGTCTCCCAACTACCCTCTTTTTTTTTCTACTCATTAAATCTTTATTTTAATATCCACCTTTTCAGCCTACTACCAATTCTGACTTCATAAATGTACACTAAATCTATGCACAAAACACACCAAAATGTGAATATTACTTTCCCCAAGAGTGTTATGAGAACACTTCTGATTGAATAAGAGTGACATACCCTATTCAATTGGTTGAGTGTAATTAAAAGTACACAAAGGTAGCATTTTGGTTTATTTTAGGTGTTTGGATTGCACTTTCCGGGCAGAATGATTATATCAGCACAAGACTTACAAACTAACTTAAATTTAGAATAAACACAACACCCAGCCCCTCGGCCATAAGTTCATTAAATTCATCACAGTGAGAGAGGAAATCTAAATTTTACCAATTATATTTTTCTCGGCCATGCCGGAAAACATGCCCGGAACCCTTAGCTCCATAGACAGGCAAACTACCGACTGAACTATGAGGTTGGACTCACAAATAACAATACGTAAAATAAAATATACATAAATAGTAAAATGTAGTAGTACATGATCAAGCGTCCATCAGAACTTGGTGGGAGGAATAGGGTGGATTGTACAACTCACGTTGAAATAATAATTAAGAGCCTAAAACTTATATATTAATAACTAACTATGCTCCAGATCTGTTCATATCCGTAAACTGTGTTAGCAATATCAAAGGGGAGATTGTGTCTTATTAGGTCTATTACTCTATTGCTACATCTGAAAATAAATTGTATTTTATCTTTTTCTGATAGCTAATTTTGAAATTGTGAAATTACACTCCTAACTTTTGGGATGTCTTTATAAATTTCTAAGAAACAACTAAAAGAACAATGTTGAAACTGAATAAATACTTCATACTAAAACAAAAGCACTGCCTAGCTACTATATTTAAATTAATCTTTCCTCCCCCCCCCCCCCCCCAACCCTCGCTTCTAAAAGGGTAGTAAATATGCTTTACAAATAAATGATGATACATGTGCCTAGAATGCATAAACATAATCAAGTATGTATTTAATTAATGCATAATTTAAAGATTATTATTTATACTAATATTTTGCAAATATACAAATATTATCTGCATTTATTTTATTTTACTTGAGCTATACTAGCTTTGTAAATAATCATTGTGATCTTGTGTGATCTTTATTCTTGAATATTGGTTCAATAGTTGGGACAGTGTTTTATTATACATTATTAATTTTAACAATGATCAAATATCAATAATGTTGACACTACTTAATGAAAAACTGCTGGCTTCATAACAAAAAATAAGAAAATATAACACTTAATAAACATCGATACATTATTTTAGAATAGCTGTGAAAATATTACCATAACAATTTCACTCTTTCTTGATAAAACTGATATTTCAAAACGTATGATTTTTCCGCAAGACCTGTCTGGTAGTTAGCACCTTCTACTGTTTCCGTGATCCATCTGTCCTTGTTGGCACGGAAGGATACTTTGATCGGTTGTGGAGCCATGCCAAGCCTTTCACCCTCGCAACCACCATATCAAAAAATAGGTATTAGACTTGCATTCAACAGTGCAAAGGGCCTTAATTATTTTGCTCTTTGGTTATTTTTTAAAGTCATAAAAATTGTCAGTGAGTTAATGACAGTTGATACAGAAATATGGTTTCTATTACTTACAATGTATAACAGAAAATATAATGAAGAATTCCGTGAATAATTAAAATATGAATTGGCTCGATATAGTTTGACGCTCTTTTTGAAATAATAATATGCAAAACCTAAATGTCATCTTTGTTTGATAGCTTTGAAGTGTAGCATGTCATTCAGACAAATTGGAAAGCTACAATTAAATATCAATATTTTGATAATTTACGAAAGACATATTTAAAAGTAATCTACCTCATAGCTGGTTTTGCCTGACTAGATACAGTCAGATACAATTACGAGTCACCCTAAATTGAAACACGTGGTTGTTCAAAAAAATATTGCCTTTTGATAAATACTTTAGCAGATATCAAAGAAGAGGATTAACATTATCATATTTATGAATAAAATAATTTAAATCATACCCTTTGCCATTGGATGATATTGGATAAATTTACATACACTAGCCATGCTGCCTACAAGAAAATATAGTAAAGGACGTCTATATCACAAATTATTATAAAAACAATAGCTGAGCCTAAAGAATAAAAATCAAACCAGATATATTTAAATAAAAGATGCTTTGGTATCTACTCACCATTTCAAGATATTTATGGATTCGTTCGCCACATGCTAGAAACGAAAATTATTTAATGATGGCTGCCTAACTGCAATCACACGTGCTTTCACTAACAACAACTGATCAAGCAAGACGTATAAAATGAACTTGACCTAGTGCCCGTCAGAGAAGACTAGCGGCAGTCCAAGGAACCATATTTTCCCCTTTCCCCGCAAGCGACCTTCCCTGGTTCATTTTCCTTTCACCACGCCTTCGTCCGTCTCTCTCTTTTTCTATATTCCTGAGTTTATCATCCTTTATGTTTTGTTCCGTTCATATCAGATTGTAGAGTATATAAGGCTGCTTCTCAGGTTCACATTATACCCATTCTACTACTAACCAGCGTCGAAGGAGGATCTTCTACACCGTCACGTAACGAAGAAAACGATGACCCTGAAGTGTTGGCCGTCAGGTCCACCGCCACCCTGGCCAGGAGGACATACTTCAATTACTTAAGTATCCTTGTTACATCGTCTAGTCCTTATGACTTAGGGTCTAGTTTTTGTTCAAAAAACTAGATAATGTCTACTTAGACATTTTTTATATGTTCTGTGTCTATAGTCGAAGCCGACTTTTTTCCTTTGTTAGTTTAATATCATGTCGTATGGACAGTTAATCCATTTCTAGTCTTGTTGACTTCAAGTGGAAAAAGTTTATTTAATTGGTTAATTATTGTGTCCTGCAGTCTGAAGGACAAGTCCCTTTTATTAGATTTAGCTTATCAGTCCTAGCGACTATTCTGCTCCGTATCCTTATGATACAGACTTTATGTTACGAGCCTTTGGCTTGGAATGCAGTAATGTCTTAGTCAAAGACTTACTAATGTTTTATTTATTTTGAGCTATTGTTTTTCATGACGCCAGGCACGTCATGTGCATCTGTTTAATATTTGGATGACTACAACCAGTCTGTCTGTCTTGTTTTCCAAATCACAGTTGGGTTAATGGAAATCTATATTTTGAGTTGGTCAAGTAGTCACGCTACACGTGCAGTATTAGCTTCGGTGAGCAACCCATGGAACTGCACTTGAGTCATGGTGGGGTCCACGCAAATAATACCTTAGTCTTGGCCTGGATTTTTGGGCCCTATTGTTTTTTGTGTTGCTCTTAGTGTAATTGCAACTAGAATTGTTTGTACTATTGTATGCTCTGGCAGTACCGAAAGGAAAGAGACCAGCCATAGTGATATTTTGTTGACACCTTTTTATTAGCCATCGACCATTGTTATATACAGACCTTTCTATTGTTTGTCATTATCAAAAATGTTTTGAGGAGATTATCCAAAAAACCAGTCAAGAAAACTGATTAGAATCTATATGTATATCATGTTCGATAACTTTAGTTAATAACTACTTAATTGTTTTCTCCTTTAGAAAACACCTGCCTGTAGCCTGGCTCCTGCACAGCCCTTGTAGCTACAGCAAGACAATAAAATTTCACAATCCCTTATTACTAGCCACAGTATTCAAACTTATAATCTGGTAACAGTATTGTAAACCTAATTATTTCTGTTTTTAATAAATTTATTTATTGTTGAACAAATTATTTTTCCATTGACACGTACACCTTGTTTATTACGTTACCTAATGACCCACATAAGGAGTAATGTAACGGAACCAATAGTAGTTGAACTTGGTACTTAAAATATTACGTATGTCATCAATGGAAGATTTCGTTAGCATCGTATTGTGTGGCATCAAAATGATACTTTAGATCATAATGTTGCTACATATATTATTTATGTGCAGTTACGTTTTGGTTCAATTGTTTTATTGGGTGGATATAATGAAAACAGCAAGAATATAAAGAATATGGAATAACTATAACGATCCTCCAAACTTCGTGTATCAACCGAGGATCTCTTCGATGAAACTATGAATGTTACGATGAATCAAGAAATATTTTTTCCAACACAAACAACAAAATCTGATTAGTTTCGATGTGGTCAGAAAAGTTGGAAGATAGTAATTTCAATGTTGAACAAGATCGAGACGATTCTGAAGTTTTGATTACTGAAAACGTACTTGAGCAGTCTAAAAAGAGGTTAGGGAAGGTCGAGAGGAAAATATATTCTTTAGGATGTTTCAGCCAATATGAAAAGAGTAAAGATCATATTTGATTCTTACACCCAATCACTGGATGTGAAAAAGAATCTGCCGTTTTAACAAGGGTAAAAGAAAATCTTGGAATGTATTAGAAAAGTGTTTATTTACAAATCTCGGCGGAAGTATTTTAGTAAGAAAATTGTTCTAAGCAATTAATATTTTCTAATCTACAACGGTTTCTCTTATGGCTACATGATTCTCCAGTTAAGGAAGTTTCCATTGATACACATCGACACATGTACTTTGCTAAGTCTACAAGAATTAACAAAATGTAGAGCTTGCTTTACTTCCACCGACAGCTAGTGGAGTTAAATAACACGTACACTAGAAGAAGACTATTTAAATGGACCGGAAAAAGAAATCAGTGTAGAGGAGTTCAATCATGAAGATGAAATTCCATGAATATGTTACCAGAAGAGTTGTAGTCTCAACTTTTAAACAAGTTGTAAGATATGTACAGGACGAAAATGAACAACAACAAAACTAGAAGAAAACGAGGAAGAAGAAGCAAAATTTATAGAATGTGATGAAATGGTGGATTAGGCTTATAGGGGGGATAAAGAGACTTGTACTCTACCTCGAAGGTGGTGTGGAAAAGAGTACTAGTAGTGAAGTTATAGTATAGGTGTATAGGTTTTATAAGCCGTAATACGTGGAAATAGTTACATATAAATAAAAATATTATCAAATATTATTAACATGAATTTTTCTAAACCACATATTTGGATGGAGACCTATTAGTCATAGAACCAATAGATAAGGTGATAATGATTTAAAACTTATTTTTTAAACTTATTATTGACTGTAGAATTTTTCCGTAAAATAAATTGACGGGTACTTTTAATACATCATTTATAACTACCAAATGAAACAAATACGAAAATCTAGCTAGCTCGGAATTAATGGGTAAGTAAACCAAAATATTCACTGCATTATAATTATTCTAATGGTAGGAATTTTAGAATAAGTATACCCTCATTTGGGTTAATAAAGAGTGGAAAACCAATTAGGAAAAAACAGCCTCAGTAGACCCAATTGGAATTCGAGCTCTTATATCTCCGTCTTAGTCAGGCCAGTCTAACACGAGAATGACGCCCTAGACCATTCAACCATTGAAGTGGGCTGTTCAAGCAATGTATATATCAATTAAAGTTGCACTGCTATACGTAATATTTAAAAATAAGTGTTTGTTGTTTGGCTCATTTAGCTCTTATCTTACAACATAGTTAAATAGTGTAATGTGGCAAGAAGTCAGAGGATTGATTTCAACTAATCAACTATGGTAATACATTAGAGATGCTTTGTCGTGCACTTGGTCGAAAAAACACTGTTAAGAAATAAGCATTATACGTTCAATACTAACAAATTAATGTTAAGGCACTTTGTCTGTCTCATCCAATAAAAAATTCTGGACATATTTCAATTTTAGCTTTTAATTACAATATTTTTGAACATTATATCTATAAATAAAAAGTTTTATTTATTTAAGGTAATTAACGTTCACTTTTTGAAACAACTGATTGTATCAAATACGAGTATTTTTAAGAGTAATAACGAAAGATTTTACTTATTTTGCCGGGATGATATTTCCATACACCTTCCAGGGTTCTTATACATACCATAATCAACATGGAACCGGCGGTTTTACTTTCCCTCTGACGGATTTGTGCTAGATATTTAGTTTAGTTTATGATGTATTGACTTCGGTTTGACACTCATTAATCTACGTTGGTAACAAGAAGCTTCGTTGTAATTCTCAACAAAAATTAAATAAAACAGAGCGTCAATAATTCAGACTAATTTGTGATTGACCCAGTCCTGATTAAATTCAGTAAGTTTCTATCCCAAAAATAAAAAGATAAGCATATACGAGATACTTACGAAAACTCATTGTTAAGGTAGAAATATTTTCACTTAATTTAAACAAAGAACTTAAATTGTTTTTTGTTGTAAAGTATCACAAATCATGAAGGAATTTAATAAGGCAAGAATCTAACGACAATTAAAGTCTCCAATTATTTTATACCAACAATAATTGAGGTGCGTTTTTGATGGCCATGTTTTTGATATTGTTACCACTGTGGTTATTTTTTTTTTATGTTTCCCTGGGTATATGGACTATCGACGTTCATGAACTAGTTTTACCATGTGACCAGTAATTCAAATTAATATTGATTTAATTTAGCACTGCGTCTTTCTAACCGTTAAGGTTGTACGCTAATATACTAATTAAAATAATATATTTGGAACTAGGAAAGTTTTAATTTAGAGGATGTTCTCTCTCATTTAGGTGAATGGAGAATGAAAAACCATTTAAAAATCATCCTCAATGCACTCGATCGTATTCGAGCCCCAATCTCCATGTCTTCGACAAACTGATCTAACGAGAGAATATCGCTTTAGACTACACAGCCCAAAGTGAGGTATCATTGATTTATTAAAACAAACAGGATGTATCTTCCGCCCAAATATATCATCCAGCGCGACACATGGTCTTTAATTATATACAATGGTAGACGATATTATACCGTAGTAACAAGTAGCTATTAGTATTTCGAGAAACTTCATGAGTACAAGATCAGTGTTTTATAAATATAATTTTTATTAATATTTTATAGATTATTTTTAATGCAAGATCTGAGTGGAATAAAAGACAAATTTTGAAGTACGTTACAGTAATTTAATTTCATTTTCAAATTAATATGGAAGCTGATAGTAAAACTTGTTTAGTTGAGTGAGTGAAAATAACCACTTTGGTAATAATTACTGTGTTGGTTGTGTGAGTTAGGTAGAATAGAAAATTTTGGGAGGTATATCAATCAATCGAAATAAGAATACATGTATAGATAGCATTATTAAAAATCATACACATAGACCACGCTGTTATGGAAGAATAGAGTGTATGCTGGTATATACCTTCTGAGGTAGCTGAATCCCGGTGCTTTAACTCCCATACCTATGAGTTGCAATCGGCAGCCCAGTCATTATGTGCCAAAACAAATACAAATATTCCGATATCAATAATACTGACATAAAATATTTTAGATAAGTTTCGAAATTTTAGTAATAGTGATTTTCAATAACTTCTACTAACCATAATACTACATTATATTTAATTTAAATTAGTTAAACATGACACCTGAACACGGGAATTGAGCTCGAGACATCTGTCTTAGGGCACCGATGCTCTAATACTGAGCTATCTAGGATTCAAACCATATTTCAGCTCATTCTTCACTCATAGTTGAAGGCTCAGTCTGTGATGGATGTGTGGAACAATCGGTTACATATGGATGACCAACATTATGTGAGCGATCATACTTGTGTCATCTGACACCTGGGAGGACTCTTATTCATCTAAGTATGTAATACAAGATTTTAATTTTAACGTGAAATTCTAATGAATATCCACGCCCATCACAAACTGAGACTCAGTATTAAATTATCAGTGAAAAAAGACTCTGAACACGAGACCAATCCTAGTTAGTTAAATGGTATAGCATTAGCGCACCTAGCTAAAGGTCCCAGTCTCGATTCCTGTGAATGTATGATTTTTCAACTAATTTAAATTAATTGAGCTGTGATCCCTTCAATACGGATATTGACGAAATTACAATGATTTTAAGCTTGTCTCTAGATATTAATATACAGGTTTTCTCAAAAGTATTGAACCAAATCGCATATAACTAGGTACATTTAAAGTAAGCAACTGTCCCACCTTCTAGTTTCCCAACCTTGACATTTTTGTAGCCAATCATGTTGTTCCCGGCACCTCTAGACAGTTCCTTAGACCACCTGGAACTTATCAAGGTCAGGAGGAAGATAATAAATATTTGGTCAGTCTTAAATTAAAAATTATATTTTTATTCAGAAAATCGTAATACAGGCTAGTCAACGAAATATACCAATAAAGTTATGGTTTATTTGAGTCATTTCCGTGGAAACAAACGTGCATTATTTGGTCGATTGTAAGAATAATTTTATTGTTGGCGTTTTGTAAATCAGATGTTAGATTTATTTTAACTTTAAATAATACACGTCATATAATGTTGTTAAAACATGATTTTATTTATATATTCCATTAATTAAACTCTAAATGATACAAATATAATATTTTGTCGGTACACCTAAATTTGTATAGATTTTGTCAAATTGTAATATTAAAACTAACATTACTTTCTAATTCGATGTCTTGTCATCATTGTAATGATCTTTTTTATATTTTGATTAATATAAACCCTAAATATAGTGTACATTACTATCGTAGTACATATCGGTTGTCACGCAATATAGACGTTTTGATCGTTTAGCTTGGTTTGCCGATGATGGGTCGTTTCGAGCTAGAAATCCGGACTGATGTATTGAGAGTGTTTTTACATACATTGTCTTTTAACTATCGCCATCCTTATAATAACTTTCTCTATACACAAGTCGTGGTACGAATTACGAAACTAACAGAGATTAAAACATTACACATAGTACACTAAAACCAATCACTTATCCAGTAATATTATTTGGTAACAGCCCTTTCCCAAATTTAACCAAAAGAGAAAAAATTATAATTGGCGTTTTAGTGACGTTTTTATTGCGCTGTATCTATTCGGCCTTAACCTTAACTTGTTCGATAGCATGTCTGTATATCAAACTATTTGTACTGGGTTCGATTCCTGACACGGTTAAAAATGTTTCTTTGGTAAATTATCAGCCAGCGGACAGGGTTTGTGGAGGTTCTAGTCTTGATATTTTATAATTAAGAAAAAATACCTGAGCTTTAGATTGGAAAACAGTAACTGATATAAATTAAATGGTTTTATTTCATTCTAAAACTTAATATGAACTATTTAAAATTACTTTCCTACATCAATATAAATTATTATCAAATTTGTGTAAGACATGTTTTCCCCCAATAATTTATTTAAAACTAGATTTCTTGAAGGGTGGTTGCTTAACGGTCTAATAGATGGCGTTGAAAACCAGTTTAGAGACAAAAAAGTGCTCTATTCAATTATATGTTGTAGATTTAGTGTTCCAATGTGCTTTAAGTATACAGGAATAATAATTATATTAGTGCTTTAGCTGAAAAAGAAACTTATATTATGTTTGGTCAGCCCGAGGGTCCCGAGTTTGATTCCAGACAGGGAGTGAAAATGTAGGTTTAACCATGCTGGACTGTATTTTGTAGTTGTCCTAGGGTTCAAGTGTATTTTATTACTCGCACACCTTATGAAGGGTTCAGCGCTTGATTCCCTGCATGGATTCAAATTTGGGTTTAACCTTTAAATGTGATAAATTAACTGCCATGGACTATATTCATTACACATACCTTGTGAAAGATCCAGGGTTCGATTCCCTATACGGATGAAAATGTAAGTTTAAACTTTCATAGTGATAAATTAACTCCCATGAACTGTATTTATTACTCACACATTGGGAATGTGGGTATCAGTTAAAGCAATTGTAACAACATATTATAGTTTGCTGTATCATTTTAACGCGTAAGTTAGCAGCAAATAATTATGTTTCAAGTGTTTATGCTTTTGTGTTTTTTAGTTCATCTGGATGGCGTTTTTTTTCGGGAGACAGTGTTCCAGCGCCGCCACTGGCCGTGTCCTCCCTTCACTCCACATCAGCAGCAGCACTGCCTCCATGCCAGGGAGTCGGGGTTCAAACCCAAGCTGTGTTGAGGCAGATGGGGGTCCACGGTCCTTTTGTACCATCTTTCACCCTCATCTATTTAAAACAAATGGAGCGTGCAGGAGAGCAGAAGAGATACAAGAAAATAATGTTGACAAGTTTATTAGTTATATCAAAAATAACAAACATAGTACAATGTCAAAGTATAGCTAAATAGCTGAAAATATTCATAATAGGAATTTACTCTATTAAAGATATGACCCAGAGATTACAAAATTAAATTTAGAGTTAAAGTTCAGTTCAGGGTCCATTCAAGAAATCCGACCGTGGATACCTGGTTACAAGTTCATTGGTGAGGTTCGCCTATAATGTCAATATTTCGAGATACTAATTTGTAGAGTCCTCGTACTAACCCTAGCAGCCTAAGCACATACATGCTATACATTTACCTCTCCACTCATTATCAATATGAAGTTAAGCCCTAACTGGCTATAGGTAACAATTCAGCATGATAGCCCAAAATAAAGTTAACTCTAATTAGACCGCAAGGCCGTCACTTTCTTTACCTTACATAACTGAGCTAAACTACATATAAGCATGATTAAATTTCATGAGCTGAAGCTTTAGTTACATTTTATCAAACCCTAAACTAGTAAACCTTATATCACTATACGTTACTAAGTTCAAATACCTATACATACAACTATGGTTAAACCTCATATGTTATTTTAATAACCTTAACATCTGCTTGCAAGTATATCCTAGACTTATAACTCAAGTCTAACCTACTATACAATTTTAGGACCAATTCCATTAATGTTTCGGCTAGAAGAATCCTATGATGCACATCAACAATACATGGTGTCTGAGAGACGACAATCCTACTCATTTAATATTTACATAAAGAACCTGATAATTTAAATTTAAATACAGAGCCATGCTCTCGGCCTAAAAATCAGAGATACAATCAAATTCCAAGTTAACGTCAGATACGCCGTAATGGCTGTCCCCATTATTTAACTCCAATGACTGCTCTCAATAACAATTTCAGTCTAACCTGCGCTAACATAACGCCACCAAAACGTGTTTACGCCTAACACATAAAGCATAATAAAGTACCAAAGTTTAGTTTCATATAAAGATTATTTTACACCCCGGTTGAATGCACCCCAAGTATGACCGATTAAGGTAAGAGTGAAGATAGCACTTAAGGTGCACCAAAAGGATCTAAGTAAATTTTGACAAGCCGTGGATACGCCACTTAAATCCCATTAGTCATGAACTAAGTTAAATCTCTCGAAGCTAAGCCTAAACGGTAAATTTAGAAAACAGTTCCCCCCATAATAATGCCAAAAGGAATTTCAAAGAATAAGTAATCCCAGAAGAGACGTCGGAGAACACCCTCACCTTAATGAGCCTGTGGTATAGTTAGTAGAGATTAGAAGCATACAGTCCTTTTTATACGATTTGTGAGCGTCGATTCTGACCTCAGAGAGGGGGAAAATGAGGGAAGGAATAAATGAACGAAAGGAAACGAGCAGCGCTCAGGTGGGAGAAAATGGCAGCTCTGGGGTTTTAAAGATAGCGCTGATAGCATTTAATTTTAGGAGAACCGGAAACAGCTCAAGTCAAGCTCGACGATTTCTTCTTGGTGGGCGGGGCCTTAATCACAGTCGAAGTGAAGGCAGCGGCCCCACTCTCAGTGTCCGTTGGGTTTTCTCGAGTGCGTGCGTGTCCAAGGCGAGCGGAAAGTGGGCCCGTTCAACAGGCAGGTGGTGAGTTTAGACCCATATTACTTGGCGTTGAATTGGTTGAACTCGTACTCGTTTGTAAGATCGTTACACTTTATCAACCAGTGGTGACAACAGGACCATCTTCAGCACCCCAGACAGGAATTAGTGGCCCGTTTAACCAGGTTGTTGAAACTTTGTCCAAAGGCTTCCCTCTTAGAATCGTCGAGGAGAGAATTAAGCAATTAAAGTGGTATTTTATGTCGGGCGTGAATTAATCAAACAATTAGGGATACCAGAGAGCGATCGTGACGCTCAAACCTGGTCTAAGATTTTAAAATACCAACAATTAATGACAAATTGGAACTATGACAGAAAAAACGGTGAAAAATTAATATTATACTCGAATTCAAATGACAAGTTAGAGATAATTCCTATTAATAAAATACAAGCTACAGTATTGCTAAACTTTAATAATACATTTGCAGTTTAATCTGTTCTTTTTTGTCCACTTTTATATAAATAAAGCATTTTACAAAAAATAATATTTATTCACCTGCATCGTCGCGAACAGTTCCTTGTTATATAGTCAGGCAGAAGGCTGTGAGTGTTGTTTTCTTTGGTCTCTCTTCAGTTTCCTGTGCTCCCGACGATGTAAAATTCGGCGCTAGGCTGTGTTCGTATTCGAATGGCATATTATATCTATTACCATCATGTCTAAATCTATCAATTACTAATAACTTCCTCAATCCAAAACTATAGTTAAGTTACAGCACCCTAAATGCTACTCATCAGGATTAAATAAAACATCCCCTCAGATGTTATTAGCTAGATGGTAAGACTGATTGATGCCTTAGTGTCCTCATAAAACAATACATTTTTTAAATAATAATTTATAACCATTTTTATATGTACAATTTTACCAAACAAATTTTTAGCATGTGATTTATAATACAATATTTCAAATCAATTAAAATAATAATACATCAATGAGCAAATGATTAATTGTAAGTTGTATCTTATAATTTGTTGTTAGTTGGGTTTTTTTACACCACATTCGGGATGAAATAACTATTGTCTAAACTTGGAGGTTCAAACTTCTCTTCAAAATTTAAATTGCACGCGCGCTATTCCGCAACAAGACTAACGCCATTTGGCTTCAATGTCTGATCACTGGAACTAAAGAGTAGCCAGACCCGTGTATCTTAGACTCTGGTACATACTAAGGGGAGCATCGCAAATCTCAACCACTGGAGGTGGAGCCCCTAACAATAACTAGCCATAGGTCAGAAATTTACGTCCGACGCGGAGTCTTGTCATAATGACCTCGCTTGTTCTGAGCAGGGGTGGACACCACGTCAAACATAGCCCTTGAGGTCTAAAAACTTGACACCTGAACTTATCTCAGGAGAGTGATGAATCGCTTCCTTCAGTACCGTAGTTGGGAGGGGTGGGCGGGTGTTTAGGTGTTCAAACCCCCTCCCCCGAAATTTAGTGAACAAAATATATATGGCTTTATTTATAGTAAAAAAAAGTCTATATCCTAAATAATTTGTAGCAATCGTCAAAAATCAATTTAAAAATCTTCGAAATTATACCATTTTACTGGTCGGGCTGAAAATGGGTTGATAGGGTTTACCTAGGTTTTCCCCGAGGAGGGGTTTTTGAAATGCGATACATAACCCTAAAATTAAGGGTAGTTTACTGGAGGGCAAGATAAAATAAAATCACTTTTATCAAAATCTGCTCTAAATGTTTTAGTTAAATTTTGTATCCAGCCGCTGTTTAAAAAAATGGCAAATACTATTTTATCATGAAAATGAATTTGGGAGTAGGCCTACTTAACATCAACAGGAATTTCACTTCGATCATATCTTTGCAACTATTGAGACATGAGAGAACTTATTGTTGTAAATTGTTTACTATTAAAAAATATAAAATCTTGATCTGAATAAAAAATATTTTCATAGAGCCAACAGTTTTTGAATTATAAGCAAATAAATTTTTTATTGAGGTTTTCAAATCTGGAATTATTATTATCTTTGGTGGACACAGATGTTCCTTTTTTCTTAATTTTTCTGTAAAAGTGTATCTTATTTCATGTATAATCTTTGATCTTTGATCACCATTTTTTTTTACAATGTATAATATTTAGTTTCACAAATCTTATGAGTTTTAAGTAAATGCCCCTATTTTTAGGTGAAGGAGAGAGAAAGTCAGTGTGTATGCGTCGTACAATTTATTTAATCTATAAGATATAAAATTAGACATAATTATTATAACTCAATTTTATTATTAGTTTAAAAAAATACAGGTTAATTGAAGTGCACTTTAAGTAGAGTTTTTTTTCTCTCTCAAGAATGACAATATTTTTAGTTTAGTTAATGAATCAGCTGTATCTTAAAAAGGTGTTGAAAAGGGGAGGTGCTTGGTGGGTACCCAAAGATGAATACATTGAGCTTGAAAAAATCCCAACTTTGAACAGTGTTTTTTGTGAAGTGTTGACATACTTTAGCTCTGAAGACAGTGAACGCCATGAGTAAGGAAAAAGGGTCACCAGAACTAGGAAACAGAGCACCAGCGAATTTTGAATTTTTGCCCTAAAGTGCCACGAGGGGGATCCTCGACCGATGTTGTCCAAAAGTTCGTTTGCTCTTCTAGGTCTGAAGGTCCTTGCACTTTTGTAAGGCATCCGGACATCCGGTTCGGTGAACGGTGGGCTGGGAACATTACGGGACGATCATTATAAATTTAGCTAGGATATTATTTCTATTTTTCTAGATGAATTAAATTGCTAAGCTATCATATTTGATAATTACTTTTATAGCTCCATCTAAATATATTTCTCTTTCAATTAAAAAATGACACCTAAGCATGGACATCGAACGCAAATCTAAGCTAAAGGTCTCAGGTTCGAGTCCCATGTGTTCAGGTGTCATTTTTCAATCCAAGGAATATATATTGTACAATTTCCACATGTTACACCACCTCTGTGGTCTGGGCTATAGATTCAGAGGTCCCGGGCTTGATCCCCGGCGCTTTATAACCTCCTGAAGACAAATGAGAGGCTTTGTTCCTAGAAAACTTAGATTAAGGGCTGGAGGGTTAAATATGCTGATCTATTGACACCCTCTACCCACAGAGGTTGGCATTATATTCGCCAACAGACTGTGGCCACTCAGCATGTGTAACTTGATTGTGGTCTGAGGCCATGGAGTTCCCTCCCACCCAAATTTTCATATAAAGAAATAAATTAAATAGGACTACATAGATTTTTTTTTGTGGTCGTATCATGTTATTGGTGTAATTTATAGGTTATTTATCAATAATATCTATCAAAAGTGACAGATGCATATATGACTAGACGTGAAATTAAATACAGAACTTTTGTACCATATAATATTCTTAAATTGGACTGTACTTATTTAACTTTCCAGTTTAAGGAACATATTGACAATGGAATATGCCTGTGTAAGAGCAAACGTTTATCGTTGAATACACAAGTACTTTACTCGGGCTATTTATTTTAAGGGGAAGCCAACATTATATTTACCGTGCTGGAGGGATGTCAATCACAAGAATGTCTGTGAACTGAGATTTCTGTTAGAAGAGGTCTCCACCGCTTCGAACACCACCAATCTATCAGATCCAGAGCTTTTGTTGTAATTATCTTGGCCTTCCGGTTGGAAACGTTGGTCTGTAACAAGTTCTTTATCGAGGGAGTTCCAAAGTTGGAGACAATTTACTCTTTTGATAGTGTAATAATTATATTCACCGTGTGTTTGAATGTCAAATTATGTAAACATGTTATAATATTACAAATGGTTTTAATAAAAATTTAAAACATTAATTATTATTATGATATAGAGCAATGACAATGTGTCAAATTCATAAGATAATTTTAAACTGAAGATGGTTGAATGCAAAAGCTAGTTTTTAAGATTTGGCTTATTATTGGATAGTCTAGATATTATATCCCTATACACAGTAAAATTATCCCTAGTAGGTCTATCTCTATAACTGAAATATTTACTTGGATACATTATAAGCTTCACTCAACCCCCACAAATTAAATGTCCGAATACGCCACTGTCACATGGACGATAGTTCCTGTACAACAATAATAGCAGTTCTTAATTCAAGTAAATACCATCAGCAGTTGTGATTGTTGGTAAATTGTATCGCTATCTTTCCACTTGTTATTCTTTGTATATAGCTGCATATATTAGGGAAAGGTTTTGCGACCAAACAATGGGAGTACATAATTATGATGGGGATGTAGGGAACGCGAGTAGAAGGACTGTTTTTGAAATTTTTATAGCAAAACTTTTTGACCAAAATTAGTAAAATATTTCTTCAGTAGAAACATTTGATTTAATTTTCTTCACATGGTGAATATCTGTTAAGAGCATGGCAGCATTTAATGATATATATTTTTTAAATGAAGAGAAAAAGTTGTCATTAAATTCCAGAACAACCTTGACAGAAATTCAAAAACTGTTTTATCACCATGTGAAGAAAATTAAGTTATATGTTTGTACTGAAGCAATATTTAATTTATTTTGACAAAATATTTTCTAATATAAAAACTGCCAAAACACTGTCCTTTTCTCGCGTTTACTGAATCCTCAGCTTAATGGCTTCATGATACAGTCCATACAGCCATTTCTTACTAGTTGACAAATTATTTAAACATAATTTAATATTCATTCCCATGGAAAATATGTTAAATCCTATTGTTGATTGATTTAAAGTTACTATACAAATATAGTCTACATATTTGTGAAGCGGATGAACATTGCACTTTGTTCTTAATAAGTTTTCCACTGTCAGATTTTTTAAAGCATGAAACAACAATACCTTTTTGCTGCGAGAGGGCTTCATTGTATGAAGATGAACTCATCTCTTCGACTGCTACCTCGGAACGAATCAAGGAACTAATCGAAAGAGACTCAGTGGATGAAGCCGAACTAATTCCTTCAATAGTCACATCGGAACAAATCAATAGACTTATTGACGTAGATTTATCGGACGAAGCTTCTTCAATCGTGTAACGAACCTCGTATCACAACCCTCTCCACTAGCTAGCAGCTCAGTCGGTAGAGTGCGTAGGTGAGACTCCACCTCTCAAGGTATCCGCGGTGATGCGAAAAGGATATTTTTGTGGTTTGAGAGTGGGCCGGTAGAGACAGATATAATTACCAGGGAACTTACCCCTTGAAGTGTATCTGTGGTAGCCCTGGATCTCCCGTAAAGTATGAAATAAAAGTGAAATAAAAAGGGGGGTACCAACAAATTACGTGAAACAAATAAAAGGAATCTGGTTATGGCTTTGGAAGAAAATAATCACTCCCGAAAGGTTGAACATGAGTGTAAAAAAACCGAAAGTTTGTTATATAGAAAAATATCAAAAATGTCTATTAATTTTTGTTATTTTTAGCTCGTCACGATGACCTCCTCTCTTCTAGACTTTCGTATAGAAAAGGGCCATCGCGACACACCGTCCCTGATGGACCGCAGCTTGTTCTGAGCAGGGGTCGAGACCCACTGCTCGTGCCAGGTGCGTAAGACTCCACGCCGAACATAACCCTTTAGATCTAAAAACATGACACCCAGACTCGCCTCCGGAGGCAGGCGTGCTGCCTCCTTGGCTTCCTGGTCCGCCAGTTCATTTCCTGGAAGACCAGCGTGACCAGGAATCCAGCAAAAGGCAAGCCGGATGCTTAATGAATCAATTTTAAAAATTTGCTCATGTATCATCCGCACGAGGGGATTCCAGGAGTAGAGAGTGGAAAATGCCAACAGAGCACTCATGGAATCCGTGCAGATGAGGACAGAACGGTGACTACTTCGGTATACAAAACACAAAGATTTAAAAATGGCATACAATTCAGCCGTAAAAACACTGGTTTCTTTAGGTAAACCAAATTTAAAATTGGATCCTTCCACAACAAAAGCACATCCCACGGAGGCTCCAGATTTAGAGCCGTCAGTGTAGATGCGCTCGAATCCGTGAAAGCGAGTGGAGAGGAGCTCATTAAAGGTCCTCTCATATACAAAGTTTGGGGTGGTCGCCTTAGGGAACTTGGCAAGATCAAAATGGCATTGAGGTAGGCGTATCTTCCAGGGAGAAACACGACCTGGGGATGTGGGGATAGCCTTTGGCAAAACTATCCCACACGTGTCGAGAACCGAAAGCATCCTGATCCCAACCGGCCTTGTACTACGCCATTTGGTTTCATACAAGACACGGTTAGGGGGATGAAACACAGGACGATAGGCAACATGCTGCGCCATGCAATGAAGTTTCGACACGTAAGATGCCAGAAGATAGGACCGCCGGTAAGAAAGAGGCGGCTCACCGGCGTCGGCACAGATGCTGACGACTGGACTGGTACGAAAGGCACCAGTAGCCAGTCGAATGCCAGCATGGTGGACACTATCTAGCATCTTTAACGCCGAGGGTCTAGCTGAGCCATAAACAAAGCTCCCATAATCTAGTTTAGATCTGACCAGGGCCCTATACAGGCGCATCAAGGTTTCCCTATCAGCACCCCAGGACCGGCCGCTAACCACTTTGAGCAAATTCAATGCCTTGATACACCTCGCTTTCAGGTCTTTGATGTGGGGGATCCAAGTTAGTTTAAAATCGAATAAAAGTCCCAGGAACCTTACGGTCTCGGAGACAGGTAAAACAACGTTGTTCATTAAAATATTGGGGGCTGGCTGTATTCCACGTAATCTATGGAAGTGGACGACAGTCGTCTTGGTCGCAGAGAAACGAAAGCCATTACGAGATGCCCACAACCATAGATTGTTTAGAGCGAGTTGTATCTGTCGTTCAGCCCTGTGGAGACTTGATGAACTGCAATAAATTGCGTAGTCATCCACAAAAAGGCATGAACGAACAGGTGAGCGCAGGTTGTCCACAATACTATTTATCGCGATAGCGAACAACGTACAGCTCAGAATACTACCCTGAGGCACCCCATTTTCTTGAATAAAATCATCGGATATGGTGTTATTCAACCTTACCCGGAAGTGTCTATCCGACATAAAATTAGATATAAAAGAAGGAAGGTTT